>JAYDZE010542118.1:0-32909 GCA_034509125.1 Monilaria moniliformis
GCAGAGAATGATAGTTCTTAGGGTTATTAATACATAAGCAGCTCATAAAGCATGCTTTCTAGTATACAACCCCAACAAAAGATTCGTGTTGAGAGTGAGGCTGAAGAGATCAAACGTGGGTCGAGTCGTGGAGTGGAGGAAGATTGTGGTTGTTGAAAAGACTGGGGAAAGTTGGAAACCCTAATGACGAATTAAGATGGAAAATTCAACATCATCAGTTAGTAGCGAATAACTTCAATTCAAACTTTTTTCTCTTTCCCGTCAAAATATCAACGGGCAAAGAAATCAGTGAGAGATATTCCATCTCTCAAACTTAGTCATGAAAAGATCAACAGTTGTATATGAAGAGGCGCAAGATCAACGACTAAGGAATTCTCTGCAGAGAAGATTACGAATCCTGAAAAAGCCGCTGCTGACATTATTGTCTGCGCCAAGCCAACTGGCAGCACCCGTCACCATCCATAACCTCACGTCCCATCCCATATGGAAAATATAACCCTCAACGTCAGTTTACTCCCACCAACACTGATTGATGAAGAAAAAAGAAAAATACTCAAAAAAAATTCTTCTCTCACCAAAATAAACTCATCTTTCACAACCTAGTCTGCAACAATGTCAACAAGAGGAAGAAAGTGAATATTGCAGTTTGCCGAGCCAATACCTAATCCATCACTCGAAGAATCACCACAACCATCGCCAACAGCCAAGCCAAAGCCTAATAGAAAAACAAAAGACAAGGCTCCTAAAGGGAAAAGTTGAAAGAATGGGAAGAAAGAAAAAGAAAAAGCTCGAATCTACACTAATCAGGAGCGAATGAGTACTAGAGAGATCTCAACGCCAGGGCAGGGACGAAACAAAATTTGTTGTTAGAATTAAGGGTCAATTTGAGTTTTTAAGAGCCAAATATCTACACTTAATTGGTGTTTTACGTAGAGAATGGGAAGAAGCAGACATTGTGGTGCAAATGCCAGGAAAGATAGAAAATGTTAATAAAAAGTTATGATATCTATCATTAAATGCCAGAGATATATCCAAACTGCCCAGGTGAAGGTTGACACTTGGTACACTATAGGACGAAGATGTCATTTGCTTGAGGATTAATGAGGTGGCACCTCCAACTGCGAAGGAGGGCATAAAGGTCCAATCAAAAGAAAATAAATAATGAAACCTAGCTGGAGAAAGTATCCAATCAGCCGTAATATAAAAGGAAACAAATAGAGAGAGAAAAATGAGGGGGGACACACACACTTCAACACTCACGCACTCTCTCTTAGAAAGAAAAGAAACTGAGGATGATTTTGGGGAAGCACAACTCTTTGCCACAATGGGATAGTGCAGAGGAAATAAAATTGGTCACATTTTAATTGCTTGTTTTAAAACTCTCTTACTGTTCCATTGCAATTTCTAAGAACTTTTCTAGCTAGTTATTCCTGAGTTTTGGGTTTGCTGCATAACTGTTGATACGTTTGTTGGATCTGGTTTATTTTGATGCTTTTGAAGGGAGTTTAGTTGTTTTACTTCAAATTTTTGTTGGCTTCTCATTTAGCATACTTTTCGAATTTTTAGCTTAACTCTAGCTCGCATCTAACTTTAGGTGTTTTAAGTTCAAGTCAGTTTTAAAAGAAGAAGAAAAAAACTGTTTATTTTCCCTTCAGTTTTGAGTTGAACGTTTTAGTTATAGAAGTTGGAAAAAAAAGTTGTCGACTACCTTAGTTTCTCTTAAATGAAGTTTCAGATTTGGTTGAAGCATGTTATTTTGTCCGATTTTTTATTCTCATGATAGTTTTTCGGAGTTTGGTCACATCTAAGTTTTTTGTCTGATTTTTGCATGTTGTCTTTTTTTCCCTAATTAGAACCTAGAAGTCCCCTGCATATTCAACTTTAAAATCCTATAAAAGTTGTTTGTTACTAAAAATAAAAAGTAGACTAGTTTATTGTTTCCCACACTCTTAAGTTAATTTAATTTCTACATTTTACATCCATTGTAATGGAATTAGGCATGGCGGCATTGCCAAATCCTAAAGGCTGTTGGAAGAATTTAATGAGATTCCCATTCCTCGTGGGTTCGACACCATTTTCTTAACCTATACTAAGTTAATAGTATAGTGGTTTATGGGAAATAGAATATCATTGATAGGCTAGTTTGTTCTCTTCCAACGATGAATTAAAACTGAAAGCCTATCTGGCATTATGAGAGGTCCAAAAGATGATGGACGAAGAAGCAAAGGCCAAGAAGGCGGCCTAGAGTACTTGTGAGCCCAAGGAGAAAGAGGCAAAAGAGCCTGAAACCATGGAAGAACAAGATCAAAGCTCAGAGTCCAACCCCGAGAGTTCGGTAGATCAGACAGAGAGAAAACCAAAATTTGACTCGGACAACTCAGAAAGAGAGGAGAGCGCCAAGAGAAAGAGAGCCCAGAAGAGACCGCTGACCCTAACAGAGAAGATAGTGAGAGACAAAGGAAGGGTAAAGCATTGGCTACCATAGTGGTACCCCTAGCCAAGAAACCCTAGCCTAAAGGATCTGTTAAGAAGGACTCTATACCGACCATGTCTGAGTCTGACTCAACAGACTCAATGTTTCAACCTAAGTAAACCCAGTCGTCAGAAGACATCAACTCCTTGGTAGATTCAGAGCAAGTCAAGGTGGCGAAATTCAGACGAACCAGAGTTGATGTAGACGAAGATCTCTTGTCTCTCGTCCAAAGGTTTGATGACCCCCACAGTGGCGGCAAAGGTAACTAGCCGGCTCGGTAAGGAGTTAGTCTGTGTAGGTTTTAGATATCTCTACCCTTAATACTTTGAATGTACTTGAGAGGTTCATTAGTTACTTCTCTAGAATATGATTTGAATGGCTTTTGAATTTGCCTGAGATCCATGTCCCATGATTGTTGGTTGATGAATTTTTCAACACCTTCGAGTTTATGGTTGGGGGTGACTTAGAGGATACAATTGTAGGATTTAGATTGTTTGAAAAGAGTCATGAAATGTCCATGCTCGAGTGGAATGTTAGGCTATGAATTGTAACTATGGAGGAAACACATGGGTATGAGTTTCAAACTGCTGAGATGGGAATTCCAAATCGTTATTCATTTCCTTTTGATACCCAGAACGCACGATCTACGCTTTCTCACCCTATTTGAGTCCTTTAAGGCCACTCAGTCTAGAGCACACAATTTTTCAAACCCAATCTTAATGATATGTCAAAAATACATTGCATATAATCTATTAGGGGCAGACGACTTGTTTCAACTGTGTCTTAGTTGTTTTATTGTATTTCGTGTGGTGTATGCACACAGGGGTTAGGGTAAATTTGGGATTTTGGATCGCATACTAAATAAAGTTAATCAGTTCACCCTACCCGCAACATCACACTTTGTCACTTTTTAGGTGCATATTTAGTAAGGAATGTCGAGTTGGTGAATCCTGATAGTCTAGTGATTGAATTTGTCACACATCCCTCTCACTTTGATGTGTGGTTTTTTGCGAGGTACCATGGTGTTATTTATACAAGACAGTGTGCCCACCTTTTACACACCTGAAAAAGAAATCTTGCTTCCCCACAAGGCCGCCGCAGCACCAGAGCCACAAAACACCCTGAAGATGGAGCAGAGAATGGGAAACTTGGAGAAACATACCAGCAATATAGATACCCAACTGAAGAAAGTGAAGGAAATGTTAAAAGAATTAAAAGAGACGATGGCTTTCTTGTAAGGTTCTCTGGGTGTGTTCACAACTGATGTGTGGAACCTAATACAAAAGCTATTGGTACCCCAAATGACTGTACGAGCTGAAGAGATTGCAAGAACAGTACCACCAACCAAACTAGACATTGAAGGACCAACTGATGATGAGAAGGACTAGCAACCGAGTCAGATCGACCTGAATGAGCCTTGCAACTTCAAGACGTCATCGTTGCGTCGCAACCAACACAATCTGTGAACACTATCAACCCCTCTATTGTTTTTAATTCTTGTTGATTGAGTCTTATTTTCTTGTTTTGTTGATATTTTGTGTTTTCCTATCTTCCGTGTCCGTTTGAACCACTCACATAAACTACCCTTGCCTTCGGCAGTTTAGTTCAAGTGTGATGAGGTTGTTTTGAGTCGTAGAGTCAGCACAATCCTTCAGCCAGTATAGATAATGTAGGATGGCCAACAATTTTCTTTTTTGTGTGTAAAGTAAAATAGATATAGCCTGGGCAAAGTAAACGTGAGGATGATAGAGTCCAATCAAACAGATAATCTTGAATAGCCAGCAATTTCCTCAGTTAGGAATTCTTATACACCTATCAGAAGTAGGAATCCAATCTCAACTTACTATGCCCCGCGTACACCCCAACCGAACGACGTTGCTGAAAGGAGAAATCGAACCCTCTTAGAAATGGCTCGATCAGTGATGAGTTATGCAGTACTACTGATTTCGATTTGGGGTTATGCATTGGAAACAACTATTTATACCTTAAACAACTTACCTTCCAAGTCAGTACTTGTAACACCACATGAGTTGTGGACTAGACGTCTGTCTGGTCTAAAACATCTCGGAGTGTGGGATTGTCCAGCATATGTGCTGGATAAAGATCCCAACAAGTTGGAATAACATACTAAGGTATGCTTGTTTGTAGGGAGCCCTAAAGGAACAGAGTGGTATGAGTTCTAGTCTTCGTGATAAGAAGGTTTTCAGTCCCACGAATTACAAGTTCTTAGAAGAAGACTATGTAAAGAATCATCGACCCAGCAGTGTGATTGTTCTCGATGTACTGAGAGAAGTCACAGTTCCAACAAACCAACTAGAAAAACCATAAGAACCCAATGAATCACCTCAAACTTATGTACCTCAAATTGTAGAGCCTCAAACAAATTGGAAACACCTCAAATTGTAAAGCCTCGACGTAGTGGGAGGTTTGCTAAGCAACTCGAAAAATTCATTGGTTTTGGAGTGTCTGTTGACTCAGTCCTCGACCAGGATAGATATGATCCCTATAACTACAAGGAAGCTATGGAGAGTCCGGATAGTCTCTCTTAGGAAGAAGCGATGGAATACGAATTACAATCAATGATAGACAAAGGCGTTTACATGCTTCAAACCCTACCCGAAGGCTAAAAGGCCATTGGGAGCAAGTGGGTTTACAAGCGTAAACGTGAGCCTGAGGAAATGTGAGAGTCTTAAAAGCATGACTACTGGCAAAGGGTTATACCCAAAGGGGAAGGTATCGATTACGATGAGATCTTCTTGCCACTAGCCATGCTTAAGTCGATCTGAATCCTTTTGTCTATCACAACATACATGGATTTGAAAGTATAGATGCCAAGACAAGTTTCCTAAATGGAAGTTTTAAGGAGATCATCTACATGGAACAACCCGAAGGCTATGTAGTCAAGCATCTAAATCATGGAACACATGTTTCAACCAAGCTATCAAGTTTCTTAGATTTGAGCAGTGCCTGATGAAAGCTACGTGTACAAGAAGGTTGATGGTGGAAATGTGGTATTTTTAGTACTCTATGTAGATGATATTTTATTGATTGGTAACAAGAAGAAAATATTATCAGGCGTAAGTGAATGGTTGTCTACACAATTCGAGATGAAGGACTTGGGATAAGTTAATCACATTATTGGGATCAAAGTTATCCGAGATCGCCAGAAAAGAGTGTTGAGCCTATCTCAAGAATCCTACATTGATGTTATGCTTAGACGCTTTAGCATGCATAACTCCAAGAAATATTTCCTACCTTTTAGGCATGGAATTGCCTTGTCTCAGGACATGTGTCCCAAAACACTTGCTGAGTAGAAGAAATGAGACAAGTTTCATATACTTCGACAATTGGAAGTCTAATATATGCTATGATGTGTACTACATAGGCTCTTATCCCACAATTGTGCTAGAAGCAGTCGCCAACCACCGACTCTGGATAGGCATGTATTTGTTTGTGTACCCGGATCCAACAACGACATAAACATCCTCAACCACTCGGATGTTTTCAACGACGTCTTGCACGGTAGGGCATAGGTGATACAATTTATGGCTAATGGACATCGCTGCAACATGGACTGCTATCTTGCCGATGGCATCTATCCAAAGTGACCGACCTTCGTGAAGTCCTTTTCGTGTCCAACTGAGCCCAAAAGAGCTCGTTTTGCGTAGAAGCATGAGTCAGTGCGTAAAGACGTGGAACGAGCATTCAGTGTCCTCCAAGCACGGTTCGTGATCATCAAAGGTCTGAGGCGTTTGTGGTTCAGGGATATGCTTACCGATGTCATGTATGCGTGCATTATATTGCACAACATGATTATCGAGGACGAATAGCAAACGCCCCTTATTAAGTAGACGAGGATATGGTGGGCTCCTCGACCGCAACGGACACTCCAAATAAAGGTGCGCCACAACCATTCAAAGAATACCTAAGGTGTCGTGAGTCGTCGCACAATGGCGTTAACCACGATCATCTCCAACACGAATGATTATGATTTCAATTATGTAATTTTCGACTTTCAAAAATGTAATTTTAGGATTTTTAACTATATAATTTCCAGCTTTCAATAATTTAATTTTAGTACTTTAATTATGTAATGTTTCTTATTTTTAATGAAATTTATATTTTTACTTAAACTAAAACTTCAGTTTAATCAGAATATATAATAAATACAACATAACGGAAGGCTATGAATAACTGAAGAAAATGAATGGTGAATAATTATAAATTATGAATGACCTCCAAGTTAAGCCGTCTTTCGAGTCGGCCAGTCGTGGTGACTGTGGGTGGAAGCCTACTCCCCGTCACTTGGTTCTGGTTATTGTCATTATGATTGTACATACCCATATGAAATATCTGATACTTTGAGGGTACATATAAAATGAAATATTTTAATAGGGACAAGTTATTTTCGATGTAAAAAGAAAAAAACAAAAAAAAAACAAAAAAAAAAGCAAAAAAACACTCTTGTGCGCTACTATTTACTGGCATGATCACGTTATGTTTATATATTAATATCTTTTGCCACGTCAAAGGCCAATTCTATTATATATAAAAATTGAATAATGTGCAAATAAATTTAATTTGAAGCATACAATTAAAATTTTACAAAATTGTATGCCGTATAAATAAATTAAAAATGAGGTTAAAATTGTAATTTTAGTTAAATTACCCCTGACATCAGATTTATACAAGATAATTCTATCCATAGCCTCCATTTTATTCACAAAAGTCTCTTGTTTAATTAAATAATAAAAATTATTATAATTTTACTAACTTAGAGCCCCAACATAAATACTATTAGAGTAATCCATACATACTGTTTTTTTTTCTCATCATATTTTAAGAAATAATAAAAATTAATATTATTTTATTCCTACAATCCTAGCATCCATAGTAGCAACACCAATCACTAAAAAAAAATGCTAAATACCGAGCACCATGGTGCTCGCTAGTTACCGAGCAAACATCGAGCACATACCAACTAGAAGTAACTACATACCGAGCACTCAAGCACCCAGTCGTAAAAAACTTTCGACCGTATACCGAGCACGGACGTGCTCGGTTTACCGACGGTTCGCGAGCACAGGTGCTCGGTAATTTTTGTTTATAAATTTAAGTGCATCTTCCATAACACAATGCCTCAATTTCCACCTCCACTTTCACGTCCCCCTTCCACCGCCACCTTCACGCCCCCTTCCACCGCCACCTCCGTCATGCTCGGCCAATGCCGCTTTGTTCCACCTCATCGACCATGCCACCCACACTGTTGCCTCCCCTGCTCTATATGTCTCCTTCATGAGTACTCCCCGTCGCGTCCCTTCTTTAGCCGTCTCCGCCAAACTCCTCCACCTTTGAGCTACGTCATTAATTTTGTTCAGCATATCTATAAATTCTTTAAGGAAAATCTTTTGTAATATAGCCATCATATGATGGCTATGATGATATGTTTGGAGCTTACCATGATAACGTGAAAGTATTATGTGCGAAGCTCCAAACCCAGAAACTTTAACCTGAGAAGCCGCCTTCTGACATTAAGGAGAAAATGTTGAGTGATGTGGGTGCATGATGTGAGAAGTCAGAAGAAGCAGGACCTAGGGTTGGAGATGCCACCTTTAGATGCAGAAGAAGAAGGATTGAAGAAGGAGATGAAAACTTGTTTGTTGAAGAAAAAAGAGATCGGGAGTAGATATAGAATTATAGGGATGGAATTTTTGAATACAGAAAACAATCTATAAGCTTTTTAATGGAACATTTGGTAGGAAATTTTCTTAACTTAACGTACCATTAAAAATTTTATAGATACGTTTTTCGTATTCATAGATTTTTGAATTTTTACAATTCATCTATTATGTACCAATGATGTAAAGTATCTTGAATGAAATGATTGTAAACATTACCGAATATCTTTACAAAATGATTGTAAACAATAGCGAGGGTGCTCGATAATGAGTGCCCCCGACCGGGTGGTTTGGTGTTCAACCACACACCCGGCCGGGTGATAAGTGACGTAGTCTAGAGACTGCCACCCAACCGGGTGTATTTGAGCTTAAGATACCACCCGGCCGGGTGGCGTGGACGTAAAGTCTTCCGAGCATGATATCGTGCTCGCTATTTTTCTGTATCGCCTCTTACCAAGCACGAGGTGCTTGGTACTTGTCTACCGACAGTTTGCGAGCACTTGGTGCTCTGTAATATTTGGCTTTTATTAGCCACTTATCCTCCACATTTCCCACTTAATCTTTTTTCTTTCTGCGTATTGAAGCCTCCCCCACCCCTTCGCCACCAGCAATGCGACCCACCGCCGCCCGCCTCCAGGTTGGTGTTGCTACACCCCATTTTCCAACGTGATTCGACTTAATTATTTGGTTTCGGCATGATTCGCCTTAATTGTTTGGTTTCGGCATGATTCACCTTAATTATTCGGTATGCATTTTCATTATTTTTTGTCCTTCGTATGGTAGAATAGTGAATTGGATATAATTCTGAGAAATGAATGGATGTATTTGAGAAAATTTCCAACAGGAGAATATAATCAAGATTTTATTGATAGGGTGGACACGTTTATAAATTTTGTCGTGCAACATCCCTCTAAAATGGATGATTCAAAAATCAGATGTCTATGTGCACATTGTGATAATAATAAATTTTGTTCTACGAACACGGTAAAAGAGCACCTTGTAAGGAAGAGATTTACCCGAAATTACTACGATTGGATTTCGATCCGCCACTAAATCCATACCAACAAATGGTGTACGATGCATGGGGGCGCACAGTCGGTGCTGATCCTTATCATTTCCAGACGCAATATCCACAACAATACGTTTTGCCTACTTACATGCTGGAACTCCCGAACAATGAGTCTCAATAGTTCTACAACATATTAGAAGCATCTCAGACTGATCTGTGGGAGGGCTGTGATTATTCTCATTTATCAATTAATGCTCGCTTAATAAATATGAAGTCGGAACACTGCATGTCTCAACGACTATTTGATGATTTGTGTCAGTTCGTGGATGAGCATTTGCCAAAACCGAACCATATACCTGACAGCTGTTACGACTGCAAGAAATAAATGCAGGCTTTAGATATGCTCGTCCTGAAGATACACTGTTGCAAGCAAAGGTGTATGATATACTGGAGGGAAGACGAGAATAGAACTGAATGAAGAGTTTGTGGGAATGACAGATTCAAACCTAATGGCAGTGCACGCAAGAAGATGTATTATTTCCCTCTCAGCCCCAAATTGAAACGACTGTATGCATCTGAAGTTACAGCATAATCAATGAGATGGCATTTAGAGCACACCACGACACCCGAGGAGATGTCACATCCATCAGATTCCACAACTTGGAAAACCTTTGACAAGACATATCCATTCTTTGCTTCCGAGTCGAGAAATGTGAGGTTGGCACTTAGCACAAATTGATTTCAGCCATTTGGTCAGACGGGTATGCAATACTCGTTATGGTTAGTGATTCTAACTCCATTCAATTTGCCGCCATGGATGTGCATGAAAGACCCCTACATGTTTCTCACTATTATCGTGCCTTGTCCGAAACTTTGAAAACAAAACATTGGCGTATTTCTACAGCCCTTGATTACAGAGCTCAACGATTTGTGGGCAGAAGAAATTTCGGCTTATGATATATCACTTATTGGCTTACATAAATAAGATGGCTTATCATAATTTATCACTTATCATAATTTATTGGAATCACTTATATTAATTTAAGATGGCTTACATAATTAAGAAATGGCTTAAAATTTTGGTGGCCAAATATGGTTAGACATTTGGATGTTTTTAGAATGATTATTGTTTGTTGGATGATAAGATTTACTATATACTTAATAATTATTCTTTAAGCATGCCTTGGATAGTTTGATAGAATTATATGATTTACTAAGTACTCATTATTTCAATCTTAATTAGTTCTAAATGTTGCTTGATATATGAATTGATCGAGCCTTGCGTATTATCATGGCTTGTGTGAACTAATCTACTATAGTAGTAGATTAGTTATTCGTGAATCTTGACCTTTCTTAACTACTTTTTTGTGATTTTTTGTTGCATGAAACCTAAATTTTTTCAAAAATGGTGAGAGTATCATCTCTAGGACGCGCGGCTTCAGAGCTACATGATAGCCCGTCGTCCGCAGAGCTAGAAATTTATAGGGATGAGTTCAAGGTAATTGCAATTTATATTTAATTTTATATTTTTAATTAATGTTTTTTTTTTGCAAAAAAAGCTAAGTTCGACGGTTTTCCTGAAGCCACAGTAAAGTCACTGTGGCTTAAGAAACGTCGAATTAGATACAACGATTATATCAATCAAATGAAGAAGAAGATGAAGAAACCCCTCCACTTCACAGACGAGATGTGGGAGGTCTACACAAGCAGTTGGAAGAAGCCTGAAGTTATTGAAGCTTCATCAAGGTGTTCGTCTAACCGCAAACAAGGACATGAGAAGGCCCCCGCCACACATAGTGGCGGGTCAATTTCGTTCGTCGAGACAACATAAAAATGGTAATACGTACTTATGCTCTAATTTATTTTGTTTAATTCTTTTTTTATTCTTTTTTCTTTTTTCTTTTTAATTTTTTTCAGGCAAAAGATAATTTAGGGAAGCGCTCTGCATTTTGGGAAGTCTTTCAAATGACTCACAAATTTACGAAGAAGCCTGATTCTGAAAGATTGATGTGTTCCCAGCAGGCGATGGAAATTGAGGTAAATATCGATTTTCGATTAAAATTGATTACTAATTTATTAAATAATAATGTGATATTTTTTTTCCCAAGCAACAAGTAATGAAGGCCGCAGAAGAAAGACGGGCTGAAGTAGAAGAGAACCCCAACCTCGATGCCATTTTTCTCTATGTGGCCAGGAAGGTGAAGAAGAGAAGACAAGCGAAGGGTTCAAGCAGTCCGCGCCGAATTTGAGTCCGAAAACGAGGCCCCCAAGAAGAGGATGGAAGAATTGGAGATACGCGCCGCAGCAGTGGATGAGAGAGCCTTGAAGATGGTTGCGCAGATGAACCAATTCTTCCAACAAATGGGCAAAAAATAGAATATCAAGATTCAAATTATTAAAATTGTAAAAACAAATTTTATTTCAAGTAATTTTAATCGTTATCAAATTTTATTCTAAATGCATATTTAATTTATAATTTTAAATTTATTACGATATAAATCACAAAAATAAAATAAAGGTACTAAGCAGAGTCAGATCAAGCTTATGCCCAATATGGGACGCTACCGAGCATAAGGTGCTCGGTAAGCAGAACAACCCGACCGGGTGGTGTTCATGCAACTATTCACCCGGCCAGGTAAAATGGGACTTCCAGTCCAGAGAGTTTCACTCGGTCGGGTGGAACTTTGCACATACACGCACCCGGCTGGGTAAGATCAAAAAATGGGACGATCAGTCCAGATAATTCCACCCGGGCGGGTGGATATGTGCACATATGTGACCCGGCCGGGTGACCTTGATGGTGTCCAGAGAGTTGGACATGGGCAGGTCGCGTGGTGCACTATGGTCACTTGGCCGGGTGGCTTTACCGAGCACGTTGTGGTTGCTAAGTATTTCACGTCTTTCGAGCACCGTCGTGCTCGGAAACGAACGACAGGTCGTCGGCTTGTCGTCGTTTACCGACTACTCTCATGCTTGGTAACTTGTTGTACCTTGTCGTCTGTATCTTATCGTATTTTACCGAGCACCGGCGTTTGCTTGGTAAATTGGTGCCGCGGTGCTCGATATGTGCTCGGTGATTTACCGACGAATCTAACATCGAGCACCCACTGTGCTCGAAAAGTGATGGGTAAATGTCTTGTACCGAGCACCACCACGCCTTCACCGACCATAGGCGTCCTCGGTAATCTCCGTTTTTTTGTAGTGAATCTCTCATTTTCATACAAAGATATTGGAATTTGTTAATTTCAACCTATGCGGATGTGCTCATTGTCATGATTTTGTTATTTTGGATTGAGATTCCAATGCTTATCAATCAAATTTTGCAATTTTTGATTGAAAAAAAAAGGAAAAAAAAAAAGAAAAAAGAAAAGCATGCGTACCTCTATTAAAGCCTATAATTTTTGAAAAATAAAACATCTAATTTTGGCATAGCCTCGACTAAAACAGATAAAGCCTGCATAGCCTACATCATTGCTCGTTTGCTAATTCAACCAGATTTGGTGCAGGTGGAGAGATTGTTCATCGTCTCAAACACTTCCTTCTGTTTTGTGGAATGCTTTTTACTTTATAAGTTTTAAATAAATTCTCATTTTGTACACAAAGCACATTTGTTTTCATTTTTATGTAATTTTGTTTTTAGAAAAAATATATAATATTCATCTAAATGAAAGATCATGAAAAGATCTTTTAATTGATATATATAGATTTAATTAAGTTATGATTTTATAAAGTTTTTACAAATTAAATAATTTATTTTTAATTTATTATTCATTTTACTAAAACTAAAATCATATTCAAACTTATTTATTTATTCATTTATTTTACATTTCTGCTTTTCCTGTAAACTATATTTAAACAAAGTGAAATACAACCCACACTCTGATAGGACATCTACTTATAAAGTGAATGATAAAAATATAATCAACAGCAAATGTACATTGCGTTTGTAATATGAAATAAAAAATATTAAACGAGCTATAACTAAATATTCGAACTTCTCTCAACTGATGAACCCAAATCCTATTTATCTGTTTTCAAAGAATAGGCATGGGTTGAAAGCTTACCCATTCCTTTCTTTCTGTTTCACCTTTCATCTTCTCTAAGAGCTATTGGTTCTCAATGTTTATGAAAGACACTTTTGTCTAACCTTGAAATAGTATTAGTAGCTTTACAAATGTTGGGCGAGAAGTTATCGAATCAACCACTATCAATATTTAAATCTCAAAATGATTAGTTTTAGTAATTTAAGATCTTTAACCTCACAAATACCCATAATTAGTTAATTTGGCCAAAGAAATACCCATGACCAATTAATAAAAGCTTTGAATTGCCTGGTGTTTATGAGGCCAAATTAACTAGTTATGAGTATTTCATACTTAATCTGTCACTTAGCGGAATTCCATTTTTTCCTTCAATGATTAACATTCTGCTTGTTAAATCGTAACATCCTAATAAATCTCCACAAGATAGTTTCTGTCAAAAATCTGCAGAGCCGTCAGTAATTTTGATTTAATATTTAATGATCGTGACACTAGTTTGATTTTAAACAAGCAGGGCAGGCCAGAGTTTGATTTCACTAGCCTCGGTTTTACCCATCGTGGTGATGATCCGGAAAACATCAAGCCAGAGATTGATCAACTCCACCTGCCTAGATTCAGCACGGGACCATCCGAACATCGACTAGCCTTCTGCACGAGCTTCCTGCAGGCAGCCCCTAGCAGCCACTGTGCCACCTGCAGGGGCTCGGCATCATCTCCATCACCCTCAGCCCCTCGCTCAAAAAAACATAACCGACACCCATTGTTTCATTAAACACCTTGAGCAACTGCTTGAAGCTTTTCTCTGACGCCATCCCTTCTGAGAAAGAGGCCATGAGACACTTCACGATGAAGAGGTACAACGCTAACATGAAGATAAATTCCATCATGGATGATGCTACCACCTGTGAGGGTGGCTTTAAGGAGAGCAGAGGTATGGTTTCTCCTCTCACCAACGTAAACCGCCATGCTTTCGAGCTCTCTGCCATCGCCTTGTCTCTTATGCATATCATTCAAACCAGATCAAGTTGATGCAGAAATCATTATTTTCATATTCATTGTACATTTTTTATGCAGATATCACGGAATTTCAGTAGTGTCAAAGTTATATAAATCAGTACAATCTAACTACATCGCAATAATCCAGTCCATAAATCGAAACACGCAGGCAAAATGAGGCAACAATTGACAAAATTTCAAGATCTGTTAACTCCCACGTTGAGGCAGCATTACTTCAATTGTGTGGACCTTGAGAAAAATAGTTAACAATGTTCCTCATTTACTAGATTTAGTACTGAAAAGTTCATTGAAAAACAGAGCAACATGAGCTTAAGAAAACAATACAAGATGAGTTTAGGCACCAACATTCAACCCCAGCTCAGGGATATCTTATCTCACGACTAAATTATTTCCCGTGCAAAGACGGATGGACACATGCTTTTAAGTTATCAAAACACCAAACTATGGAAACCTCGCATATCTTAGCTAGCCATAGGATGGTTGTGTATATATTCAATTGCAAGATGGCACGAGTCGATTTTATCAGCTTCCTTGTCCGGAATTTCCAACTTAAACTCTTCCTCGAGAGCCATCACAATCTCCACATTGTCTAAGCTATCCAGGCCCAAATCCTTTTGAAAATGAACATCAGCAGTCACCTGAAGTTATTAGAAAAGAAACTAGTCAGATTTCAGCTATTAATTCCCAGAATGATATCTCAGTATGACTGACATTGAAATGCAGAACATCGAATCCCAATAGAAAGATGCTAATACTTGACAGAGAATGTGAGGGGTGTAGTCTGGACATAAATATGAATGGGAAGCTCCAATTAAACACGATATTATGATTGAAGATTACTCAACTAAGAGTTCAGAACTGTAAAATTACCATGGTTTCTACGAAAATTGCTACTTCAAAGAAATGACCCTGATGTGGTATGATATAAATGATAATAAGGTCAATTTATTGTGTTTGAACCCATTGTGAAAAGACTAAATCACGTATTTTATTAACTTTTGAATCAATGATCAAATAAAGAACATAAGCATATGCAGAAGTTCCTGCATGTGCACGCATAACACAGAGAGTATCAGGTGAAGAGGTCATTCAATTCCAAAATTTATGCACAAATAAATATTTATTATTCCTACTTAAATATAGTGAAGCTTTCTTAAGTACATAGAAGTCACATGTTTTCGTTTCAAGACAATAGCTATATTCAGATCTCGGAGTAAAACAGTACACTCCCACAGTACAAAATATTGTAAACCAGATATCAGAGTCTTCTATTCATTTAAAGACACTCACAGTGTATATATGTTTGTTCAAACACTTTTACATATAGACAAAATTTAGTCACTATCCTGTCATACTTCCAAGTGAACTTCAGGATCAGTGTTGTCAAAAGTGTCTGTGGGGTGGGGCTTGACCGGAATGAGGAATCGCCCCAAGGTGGCTGGGGCGAGTGATATTCAGGGGCGCAAGTGGAGCACATGGTGCGCAGTGGGTCGACTTGGAGCATCTTGCGCCCACAGTGGAAGCAGAGAAAACGATCGTCGACTTGTGTCTTGTCCAGATAAAGATGAGAACGATGACTAGAGGAGAAAGAGAGACTAGCGGTGACTGGAGAAGGAAGAGAGACAAGCGGCAACCTCGAACAAACTGCCGGTGATGTCATCCGTCGTCGTCAAGGTAGCATCTCTCTCTCTCTCTTCCCTCAGTCTTTCTCATTCCCCCATCACCGACCTAAAACAAACCCTTTATTTCGTTTTGAAAACGACTTCGTTTATTTCCCTCGGTCTTTCGTTTTGCAAACTGAAAGCCCAGTTCATTTTATATTTTATCAAACCCTTTATTTTATGTTTTATTTGCTATAAATAAATTGTTCTAGTGTAGATTGATGATTTTTGAACTTTTAGTAAGCCCTAATTCGCGCGCGCCCCACCGCCCTGCGCCTCGGATTTTTACCTAATTTCCCCGGTGCACCCTACGCTCTTGACAACACTGTCTAGGATTAAGAATGAAAGCATCATTATATGGAAATACGCCAGTAGTGTGTTATATCATTTCGACAACCTTGGCGACCTAATAATATGAGACACAATTTGGGATTAATAAGCATCATTCAAATGGCAAGCTACATTTGTTCATTTCTTCCTCCTCGCATGCTAATCAAAAGTCATTATTGGTGATGACTAAACAACCAACTAGTCAATTATAAAGAGATTGTACTAGAGCCTAAAGTTTTATGCTTCTTTTGAGAAACGCAGGGGAAAGTTATGGGAAGAAGCTTTTATTGTATTCAACAGTGACTAGCGTTCCTATCTGTTAATCAGAGCACACAAATGCAGCTAACTAACTGCATTACCATTAAAAGAACCAAGGGAAGTTTCCCATTCCTTTTCTAGTTTTAACATCCATGTTCACACTGCTCTGAGTTAAGCAGCAATCGCTATGAAACAACAATGTAGCCAATAAATGATCTAAAAAATTTTAAAAAAAATTGAAAATGATATCACACGTTCACACTTCTCCAGCATGTTAACGAATGATTATAAATATGACAAGGAATTTGAGCCGAAATCAGCTACTTCAAAATAAATCAGGCCATCTGAATCACCCGATATAAATCTAGTATATTGATTTCCGGTGCTCCGAATCTGTATTTACTATCCCTTCATTCAACAATATATCAAGAGAAACGAATTCTAGAATCACTTAACATAACTGATCCCACCCTTGTCAAACAAATTATACACAACGAAAAACTCATTCCAAAACTTTCGCTCATACAAATCGAGAAACACCACCGAAGCAATCAAAATCCACGACATTCTGACGACGGAAAATTATCAAATTAATCGAATAATTGAAGAAAATGAGCGGGGAGTGAGGTAGACCTTGGATGGATCGACTTTGGGGAAGCTCTTGACGACGTCGAGAACTCGGTCAATAACTACATGCTTGTCGAGGTGATCGTCGCCGTGGGACGACATTGATCGGACGGCCGCCAGGTGGGATCCGTTTAGGGATAAGGAGTGGGTAACGGGGACCTGAATGTGGCGGAGAATGGCGGATCTCAACGCCGACGCCATTTTTTCTTGCAAAGTTCTGGTGATTTCTCTTGCTGGAGCAGTATTGACGTTTGAAGGGGGGATTTGGGAGTGGAGAGTGGAGGCACATAATTAGATTGGGGCTTCAATTGAGGGGTATTCTCGGTGTTTTAAACGGCAGGGTTTTTGGACAAAGCCAACCTTCGGGGTTTGGATTTTCTGCAATTTCTACATTCCAACTTTTTATATATACAGAAAAAAGAAAAAAAAAATCATTTATTCATTTCAATTTATGATTTATTCATCGATTTGATACGCATACTATATGCGTTTAAATGAATGTGTCCTGATTTAAACATACATGTAGTTAAATACATAAATTAGTATAAACTGGACAAAATTTGACAAAAATAGCAATTAAGGGTGTGCACAGTTCGATTAACTAACCATTTATCATATAAGAAAAATCGATCATATTTATAGTCAGTTCAATTTATCCTTAAAAAATGAAAAAAAAAAACTATTATAATGGTTAATCTGAAAATCGGATCGATTAATTGATTTTCCAATGATTAATCATAATAAAAAATTTATACATGAAAAAAAATTCATAACCTTGAATATAGATTTAAAACTTACAGTTCCGCACCTATTAAGAATAAAATTTTGACGCATAACACCAATAGAATAAACCCATAAAATAGTAAATATAATATATAATTATGAAAATTATAATTTTTAATAGGTACAAGTACGATTCAGTTAACCATCATTTTTATTACATAGAAATAAAAACCTAATTAGTATCCTTCATTTTTAATATCATAAAATTAAACAGTATCAACAGATTCGGTTAGCTATATAGTTAACCATATTTTGAAGACCATTTTTGTATGATCGGTTCTATCTTTCGGATCTTTTTGCTCAGACCTAAATAGCAATATAGAGGAAATGTTATTTTTTATTTTAATATTAAGTTTCAATTCCAGAATTGTTAATAATGGTATTTTACTCAATATTGGTAAAATCCTAATTTAAGTTGGATTAGTGCTATTTTATTTATGGGTTACAAATAACCACCTTATTCCATGTAATTGTATTCGATAATAATAGTGAAGAATCCTTAGCTTGGCAGTATCCCTAAACATAGTGACAAATTAGGTAACTAATTTTCATGTGCGTTTCATTTCATAACATGCATCAGGAATTGGCATTGTTAGTTTTGTATTGATCAACAATGTCTTTTATCAAGAAAATTAGGCAACATTGTTTTCATGTTAATCATTGCCAGGAAATTCTTCATCTTAATCTTGATCAACGAAAATGTCAATTAAGCTAGTGATGTTTGGTATTGGAGTCAGATTCTTGAAATATTTCCTTGCAAAAATGTCTCTTCTTGTCCTTGCAATCTTTTTCTTTCATTTGTTTACTGGAGATATTGGTAGCATGACTAACAAGGATGAAGTGACACTAAACTAGTGATCATAAAAATTAGCAATCCTTCAAGTATCTATTTTTCTCTTGTATTAAGAATACTGGAAGCAGCTTCAAATAATTTTACACTAGAAATCCATTAAATTCAGAAAGAATCAAGTGAAGTCCCTGCTCAACTTCACATTCTTTACTAGTGAAATAACTTGCCAAGCAAGCTCATCATCAGTCGCCGCCCACGTGCAGCAAAAATGTAGTGCATCCGCATTGCTGCTTGGACATTCTTCCCTCGAGCACAAAGAGGCGACAAACGACCCAACTTGAATGCTCTTTTCGCAATCATGCATAATGCAATCAGGAAAATCTCGGGAAACTATTCCAAATAATAGCTGCAGCAAAGAGTTCTTTTGAGATGTTGAAGGCGACCAATCTGATGCAGCATTGCTAATTTCTGAATCATATGCTGCTGAGCAACAATGAGCAAACTTCACTTGATGATTTTCTACTCCTAACACGTCCCTCAATTCGTTTTGACTTACAACTCTACGATTCTGCAGGGTTAATATCCCTTGACCCACTCGGTCATCATAAACTTGCAATAGAGGAGGTATTGTTCTCTCGTCCGAACCAACATTGGTTTTCCAAAATTTGAAATTGGGGCCCAGGCAACTCTGTAGAAATGCATCAGAAACACCGGCTTCTATGTGCTGTGTTGAAGGAATGTGCACAGTTTCATTATTTGCTGGATAACAACATTCAATTGCCAATTCAGACTGGATTTTTTCTTTAAGTGCACCCATCTTAGGCTTTTCTCCATGTACAAGGAGCACATGCTTAGGCGATAGGAACTTAATAAGGTCCATGATTCCCTTGGCATCAGTATGAGGACTAAAAGATAATTGATGAATCTGCAAAGCAGGTTGGAAAAGGCCAAATATGAACAAAATCCAACTATAACATGCACTTCCACAGAAAATGTGGAATTTTTGTCACGTAAAGGAGCTCTAAATTAGCAGACATCATGCCTTCTAAATCAAAGGTCTTGAATTTTACATAATTAAATGTGTTTTCAAACACAAACAATAACTTGAAATGCATATGTTTGCAAAAAAGATAATTTTAAATGCATATACTCAGATATATATATATATATATATATATATCTGAGTTTACCAATATAATATGGGATAGTTACCATTTAAATCAAAAATATTGACCCAATTTGTAATTTCAACCCAACTTCTAAAGCGTTGCAAACAAGTACCAAACCTTTCAATTTTATGCAGTTAACAGTCAACTCGAAATTGCAAGTTAGGTCAAAATTTGTGATTTAAACGACTGATCTCATATAATATTAAACACTAGCCACTTTATTGAACATGATCTTATATCCATAGAAAAATCTACCACCAAATCCCAATACAAACACAACTATTTAATTCATTAGTACTAGGATTATAAATACTCTAAATACCAGAACTTCGTCCCCTACCTAAATCCAAAAGATAAAAAATAAAATATCGTAAGGAAGGTAAGAACCTGGCATCGCACATCAATTTTGACATCATCATCAAGCTTGATTTGTGTCGGTATCTTGGCTGACATCAACTTGTGTCCTATAGTTCCAGCCAAACAATATCTGAAGGAAACACATAGAGAACTGAGATAAAGTTGCAAACACGCAGCACACACACCCCCCCCCCCCCAAAAAAAAAAAAAAAAGCAGAGGAAGTAGAAGTGCAAATCACTTAAGTTGGAAAATCTACAATTATACCCTGGCAGCGTGACAAGATTCTCTTCGTATGGAGCCCACTGCTTGAAAACTTCAAGAGAAAAGCCACCACTAATCATTCCAGGTGTAGCAAAAAGGACACAAGGTCCCGGAGCATTTATCAAGGAACGATCAAAACTGCTGACTGCAACACTTCACAATTTAGTATAGATTAAATAAGGTGTTTTTACATATTTATTTACACAGGTTGAGCAAGTTCAGATAGCCCCCATGCTCTAGAAAAATTATTGATAGTCATGAAAATTAGAAAAGTTTGATATGATGGATAATTTGAAGGGTTATCGATAATTTTCATTTAATATCTCAAGAATGTTTAAGTTGGACTTCTTGCCAAGAGGAAAGATGATGTCAAAATCAGATAACGAAATTTAATCCCCAACAGGTATAGATAAAAATATATTCAACATATTCATTTAGTATTCAGCGCATGTACGCATCCCAGGCCTCATGCTTACATTTGAAGTTCTTAAACACATTGGAGCAGTGACGTGCCGGGCCTACCAGCTGTGCCTTACCAATAACTCTAGCTTACATCCATGTGTCATGTTTCCCAACTTATGGCTGTGATTGGGGATTGTTCTATTGAAGCCGAATCGCTGGAGGAGTTGTGGATGAGGGATTCAAAAATTATACAAGATGCATAATCATTGGATATATGACAAAGCGAGGAGAGGATTCGGTAGTTGTTGGTGCAGTGGAGATGCAACGAAAAAGATGAGGCTAAATTTGCAAGGCAATTTCCAGATTTCTGCCTTGCAGACTGTTAGGGAGGAAGGAGGGAGGAGTTGTTGCAGAATCGAGGAGAGCAAAGGTAAGTTTGTAACCATGCCTAATGCTCGGCCATTGTTCTGGTCATTTCTTCATTTGTTAATTACTTTAGCCAATTAATAATGGGATTGAGCTCCAAGCTCCTTTTATGGGTCTTGCTAGCCTAGAGAATACAAGAGTTCTTTCTCCTATCGAAAAGGCTAGTCTAGGATTTTGTATTTCTTGAATTCGGCGCACGGCACTGACATGCTAGGGCTGTTCTGGTTGTTCTTGGTTCTTCCTAGAGACAGTTTATTCAGTTATCATTAATTCAAATTCCGTTTATTTTTTGAACTTCTCCTAACATATATCAGCTACAACTTCGACAGACTTAATCAATCTTGCCACCATCTTCTCATCACTCATATGATTCTTAAAACCAACATTAATGATACAATTTGCATTAAAGCAATTTCAAGCTGTCATATCCCCATGAAAGAATTTAATAGACACTAGATGTTCTCTTAAACGATCCAGCTAACAAAGAAATACCAAACTACAACAATACACAAGGCTAAGATGCTCAATGATGAGTGCAAATAAGAATGCAAGGCTGGATGTGCAGCAGCCGACTATCAAATTGATCACAAAACATCAATGTTGTATATGGCTATTTGCTCTATAATTCAAAGAAAAAATTGAAAACTATGAAGATAAAAATACTTGGGCATTTACACCCACACACAAAAACGAGACATGTACTGGCCAACAGTACCTTTATCATTAAATTGCATTCGGAAGATGAAAAAGGCAGCATATTACTTGAGGTCATCGTTGGAAAAAAATGCATGCTGCATCTTATAAGATCCAGAGTTTGGCCGGCCTTACCATTTTTGAAGTCAAATGCATTGTGTCTAGCATGAGTATCCTTGACCTTTTGGCTGGTCCAATTGATGAGAATTTTATAATACAGATTTGCTTGTATGGTCAAACCTGAGAATTTATGTAGTCAACAATAAACCAACTTAAGAACATAGATGAAGAAAATTGAGGCATGCTGACTGTCAACTATTTCCTAGCAAACAAAAGCTGATAACACATTGAGAGAAAATAACTAATACTAAAATAACATCATTTTCTTTTTTCTCGGTCATGTTGTATCTTGCAGAGCTTCATGGACATGTGCCACTGTTTGATAGAGTGAAGGTGGAATTAACAAAGAAGCTAAACTGAATTGAAATAACACCTCAAACCAAGAGATTCACAGGAAGAGTCCTGCCACACCGTGAGTGCTGTTCTGCTTCCTATGGTGGTGCAAAGATAAGAAACCCTTATTTTGGAAATACTATTTAAACGTCTACTAATTCTTGGTCCGTACAAGAACTTTATTCCAAGCATGCCATGCCACTATGAAACCCATTATCAATTTTACGAAAAGATCATGGCAACAAGCGTATACCTGCAGAGAAGTATATTGGAACCTTAAGATTTGTCCTCTCCCAATAATCATCTAATAACATACATAATTCCTGAAGAATAATTTTATCAGGAATGCACGACAAATTAATTGCATTAATAAATCCACATTTATGTACTGTGAATAGTAAAGACCTGAGCCCTCCCAAGAGCAAATGTAGGAATAAGAACCTTGCCTCCACTAGCAACACATTTGTGAACCTGCAAGAAAAATCAATTACATGTAGATTTAAGCACATCTAAATACACACTGAAATACACAAACATCACATTAGAAGTACGATTCAGGAGGAAAGCACATGACATATGGAACACCTAGACAAACATCCACCCTGAATCAAGCAATTCACAGGTATATCTAGTAACTAAATGTTCACTATTAAGGCTGGGTATGGCTTTATTGTATACCAGGCATAAGAAGAGAGGAAGTATTCCAATTCAACAAGTACCAGAAGAGAGGAAGTATTCCAATCCACAAGTACCATCATAACTGTGACCTTGAGAAATTGAAGCATGGATAATTTAGTTTTATTATTTAATACTTATGAGTATAATTGCTTCAGTTCAGGTATAAGAAAGAAAAAACACAGAATACCAAAACTAGCAAGTTGTAATCTGTTTTTGGGTGATGACAAGGGATACATAAAAACACATAAAGGTATAAAACAACAAAAGAGCAAAGTATATCAGGTTAACAAAAGTCAACTGACTGAAGATTCATACTGCTTTTAGAAATTCCCTCTCTCGAACATATTTTGAATCACGGTATGTTGTTGCATAAGTTGACCTGTTAAAAGAAAAAAATGAGAACATCTTAAGAAGAACTGATACAAATAGATCGGCCAACTGTGGCTACATATTCAGTAAAACATGCAACTGGAGTGCATGGCAAGAAGCAGAAAATAATATAAATCTGTAACTGGCTATACATCACCCCCATGCAGCCACTTTGAAGTTCATCTAATTATGGATTTATCTTCTAATCCAGCTCGTTCATTCAAGTTATAAAATTTCCTAGAACATGCAAATGTCATGTACAAGCCTAGCCAAGTTAGGATTTCTAGTTAGTGTATAGTCGTATAGAGTTTCCCTTACTCTGATATAACAAGGTCTAGCTGCAGTCGGTCAATTTGAGCTGCTCCAAGATGTCTATCAGGCACCATATTATAGTCACCTGTATATACTAAAGCAGCATCACCCACTTTGGCATAAAACATTGCAGCCCCAAGAACCTGAGAAACATGCATTTTAATTCTGAGCCAAATTGGACAATATTCAAAGAACAATATAAATTTCACAGAAGAAGCACCTAATAAATAAACACCAAAAGTTCCAGTATGCAATTTTTGTAAATATTGTGGGAAGGTCGATTATCCTGTTATAGAACTTTATATAGAATAAAACATGATGGTCTAGAGGTTTCTAGTAATGAAATACATATCAATACACTGGGTTCCACCTTTTACAGAAAGACAAAGCCCAATAACCCCAAAGCATGATACTGCTTTATATGGCCTAGTTATTACTACTGTCTACTGCTATCAAGTTTCTTTCAGTTGTGCAACCAAAACATATATTGTACTGAAACCAACATGTATGAAGTTTCTTGACACAACGTTTGATGCTTCACAGACCACAAAGTATAAAGAAAATATCAATGACAATTCCATTTCTCATAGCTTTCAAAGATATGTGCGTGTCATTTGTAGAAGTAGCATGAGTTTGTGATACGTGTGTGTGTAAGAGCTCTTAGTAACATGAGTGGAGCAAGGAATTGAAGCCCTTACGTGCCCTGCATAGTAGGCTCGAATCTGGAGGTCTTTATCAACGTGAACAGTCTGTTTTAGATCCACTGCAGTCACTATTTTGCATAGACCGTAGCACATGTAAAAGAGAGCAATAAGATGACTAAACAATAAAAGGTAAAAGGATATAGAATGCTTATACGATCAAATGGCACATGCCAGAAGTTAACTATACTAGTATCTGAAAAGGCAACCATTTAGTGTTTCTATTGCCCTAAGCTCCACATGAACGCCTCTTAAAATAGTTGATGGGAATGACAGCGCAATAAAATATCATTTAAGGAGGCCAAGCAGAAAAGTAAATGGTTCTTAGCACTTTGAAGAGAAGAAAGACGAGATAAAAGGTTCTATGACATTGCAAACCGAATTGAGAGTCATCATAAAATAGAAGACTTCTAAAAAAAGAATGTTTTTAAGCATGCAGTTAGGCATTTAAGTGATGTAGGTAGTATTTGACATGAATGCTCTTAAATGTCAAACATTTCTGTTCCGATTCTGATAATTATGCCCAGAGAATGTGATATCTAAAGTATGCCCTTTGATATTCAAGTGTCAAGTAAAACCATCATACAAAAAACCTATTTGAAGTGATACAAGTAAAAACCAAACAGAAGAGCCAACAGGTTCAAAGGAAGTATACTTTTATCATTTATAGATCATTGATCAACCTCTTACAATGTAGTGAGAGAGACTTTTGTGCCTGCTAGGTTCTACCCAAATGTGCTAGCACTGTCATAGCTGCTAGCAGTAGTGTGTGTGTGATTTTCATAGTTAGCAATTCATTGTGTATGAGGTTTTGGGAAGTTACTAGGCGACGTATGGTGGAGTCCCTGATGTGTACTATGTAAATTAATTTCATAACAGTTGTTTCCTTGGGCACGGTCCCCCAGAGTAGGTGGTTTCACCGAACTGGGTCACCACTCCAAGTTCTTGTTATTTTTGGAGCTTTGATTTATTATGTTTGTGTGATTGTTCCTACCCATAGCACACTTAGTACCACATGTCTCATCACGTGCCCACGGATTAGCCAAAAAATTTCGAATAAATTTTACATGTGCCACAGGTTCCCTTGGCAACCAATAACTTGATTAATTAGGTGTACCTATATGATTTTAATTCATTATACTTATGTTATTTTATTTCATAATTGAGTTTCGGGTTGGACTTGATACTCTAGGTCAGATAAGTACTCTCTTGTGTGAGTGGGAGACTTGCCTAGGAATTTGGAATTGGCTTCTCAACGCTTGGCAGGAGAAATCTTGACTTCTTTGTTATTTATAGCTTTCATTCAATATATTTGTTCCTTAGTGTGTGCCTTGATTCTTTTACTCTATTAGATGCTAAACTACAATTTGCCTGCATAAACTTTGAACTAGTCTAAACAAGTATATAATATACAAAGAGGCAGAAGAAAGGTAGAGAGGTCATTAAAAGTTGTACCTTTTTTCATACATTCTGCAATATGCTCAAAAGTAAATTGCTCTTCCTCTCCTCTTCTATCAACCATCACTTTTCGATAATCCTCGAGCATCAGCGGAGCTAAGGCCTTCGTTGGATACTATAGCAGCAAAAATTGTCCAGAAAACTTCTAAAATTTTAAAAAGCCAAGCATAAAACTGAGTAAAAAGAGACTGCTATAGAGAAAATAACATAAGGAAAAAATATGAATACAGGTCTGGTACCGTCATGTAAATGGGGCCATCGTAACCACAAACTTGAGTAAAATATGGAAGGGCTCCAATGTGGTCCAAGTGGAAGTGTGTGATGATCACACAAGAGAGTGAACTGGTAAAATTACCAGAATCTGAAATCAAAGAAAACTCAGGGTATCGCCGATGATCTGTGTAGCCCATGTGCATCCCACAATCAAACATTATTCTCTTGCCATTTATTGTCACAACCACACAGCTCTTCCCCACCTCTTGCCCCGCACCTGTCCAATTACATGGACAATTCATTAAACATAAAGCACTTTAGTCTCTAGGCAAGTTTTGAAAGTATGTCCCTAATCAATACAATTAGTTACCGAGCACAAGGCATTCGATAGCCATCTCTAGGCAGTTGATGAGTGTAATGATCAGTTCGTCAAAATTCCATTTTATACTTTTAATCTCTGCAGCGGAAAGAATAAAATAAAGCATCACAATAAAATTCTTAACGGAATAACTTATAATTGATGCAATATACAGAGTATTCAACAATTTACTGATTTAGGCAGAAAAGAATTTCAGCCACCTTCATAACTGGTAATCCTTCAACTCCGGCCACAACCTATATCAAAATATTATAGATTAGTTTTCAAATCACAAAGAAGAAACACAACCCACCAATCAAGAAGAAGGAGCCATAAAACTAAAAAGGCCCAGGAAAAGTGAATCAAAAGAGATTACAATAAAAAGCAATGAAGAAAACAAGTACTTGTAATGGAGAAATGAATAAGTCGTCAAAATAAAATATTGGAGTGAAAAAGACAAGACTGGCAGAACATCTAAATCCTTCACAGCAGCTTCGAAGCTTCATTTGCTTGCGAAGAACAAGTGTCATCAACAACTATTTGCAACAAGACGTCCACAAGTATATAGCCAGCTTAAGGTCTTTATCACATTTTCTTATATAGCAAATACGCTACACTGTGATCAAAATATATCGCACATTTTCTGCCTATTAATAATATTGGAAAGATTACGGCACTATCAGTGTACATAATGTCATGAGAACTTAAAACCAACCAGTTAGATTCTGTTACACAAAGCAGATTATCAATCATTGGCTAAATAGAAATATACACTATTTGGTTCATCCTAACAAGAACACAGAATTCCACATATATATTCATCCTTTCATTTAATCTCCAAGTCAAAAGAACAGGGCAAAGTATGGCCACTTAGATTATTGCTCGATTGCACAATTAGAATCTCACCACACCTTAGAGTAATCCTCAAGCAATAATCTCGCCAACACAAGCGAGAGAGGAGGATCTTGACTAATAATCAATCCAATATATGCGGCTTGCAAGAAGCGTCACTAAAACTAATTGAATGTAGTAATTAATTGTTCACACGATTGAAGAAGAGCAAGCTTAGTTCTACTCAAGCAATTTCCCAAACAGTTGAGTCTTCGAGACTTACTTTTTTGAGCTAAAAAATCCACGTCGTTTGAATTTTAATACCAAAAACTCAGGCCTCGCAGAGGGAGGGTTTCTCGTCGAGGCAGCGGTCGTAGCCGTTGGCGGCGGTGGCGATACCGACTCCAATTGATTCTCTGATTCTGACTCAAACTAGGTCGCTTTGTCGCGGCGAACCACTCATAACTTGTGAGCTGCCTGCGCAACCATCGACACTTGAGAGATTTTATCTTAATATTTTAGTCATTAGCCTAAACGTGCTGCGTGAGAGGGCGTTGGTGGCGTGCACGCAGCCGTCGGCGTTGCAGTAAATGTAGTTTGTGATATTGTTATGAGAATTTTGTAAGTAAGCATGTGTTGTATTTATAAGAGAATGATCACTTACTGAGGGCTTGTACAGCCTTGTGACTATGGATAATTTTGATTAGCCTTTAAAGCTTGTCTAGTTTGAATTTCCTTTACCTTGGAGTAGTTTTATACAAAGAGGTTGCTCTAAACAAAGCAGAGATAATGGGGAGAAGAAGAGGTTGTTCTCAATAAAGCAGAGATAATAGGCTGTAAGGCTGTACAAATTCTGAGGATACTTGACATAAAAATAATTGGGCCTAAAATAATGTAATTAGGCCAATATTCAAGTCCAAATTAAAAGAATGGAAGTAAAATATTAAATTTATTTTCTATTAATATTGAAATAACTTTTATTAAATGAATTATTTAATTTCTGAAAAAGAAGTAAATTAAGGAAATCAAATGACGTAAAAGTATAATATGGAATAAAAATATGAAACAATAAGCATTTGAATTGAAGTGAATAAATTGAAAATAAAGTTATTGATTATAATATCTTATTTAAGGTGATCGTGCCCCAAATTTCAGTCGGGGAAAGGACAAGGTGCGAGAATAAGGCAAGCACTTGATCGCGGCACTTTTTGAATTACGAGGTAGTATACTCTACGTTAGGCCTTTATTTCTTGAATTAAATTCATGTTATTGCATATAATAAAAATTGTGATATTATGGATTATTATGTGACGAGGTGTTACATCCTGATTGGATGTGAATATTATATGATTATATGTTACATCTTGATTGGATTTGAATATACCGTTGAATGTGAAATTGAAACTTGGATATGACTCTATTGAATATTGGGACGTGATTCGTCCATATTTGAAAATCATGATATTTGTGTTAATGCCCCGTGCTTGAGTGCATTCATTGGGTATAGTTGGCATGTCATAGGGCAACAGTACTGTATTATCCGTTGATTACTTGACTTCTGGATAACCGAAGCGAGGATCATCTGTTATCTGATATACGCCCTCAGTGGGTGTTCTGTCACGCCCTCATTGGGTGTTCTGTCACGCCCTCATTTGGTGTTCTGCTACGCCCTCATTGGGTGTTCTGTTACGCCTTTTTAGGTGTTCTGGATGGTGTCCTTACAAGGACAAGAACTATGACTGCATCTGTAAGTGATTTGGTCCGTGTCCTCGTGTCAGTCACTCATCATATTTTGGGGCTATATGTGATGATTTGTGATAAGTGACTGACATGAGTCACCCATGACTGTAATCACGATTGTGGCCCAAATCCATGTCCCACGGTGGTGGCACACAATTGTGATCACGAACTTCCGCCCACGATTGTAACCACGACCGTGGCCCACAGTCGTGTCCCACGGCGGTATCCTACAATGATACCCATGACGAATTTCAACCATCGTGGCCTTAAGAAAAAATTATGATTTTATGACTTTTATGTAGTCGTGTTTAATTTTGGAGGTGTTATATGAATTTAAAATTACTAACTAAATTAAACATTCACAAATCAAGTTGTATAATCATAGAGTGGTTTCTTCCAAGATAGACCCGAACTTACAAAAATGATAATATGTACTCGGATCTTGGAAATCTTGATACTACACAATTTCTAGTGAAATCACGTATAATAATTAAATGACATGTTAGACATGATATGTATTAAAAATATTTATTCATAGTCCATTCATAACACGTAAGTTAGTGATAAAAAAGACGAGATATAATGAAAACCTTGTCCAGTTCTTAAATCCACGTTGGTGATGGCTATCGTGGGCACCATTTTGGGGCACCACCATGGGCACCATTGCGGGATTAGAAGATGCTCACGGTGGTGTTCACCATCGTGGGCACCATCGTTAGCCACCACCATGAGCATGACCGAATGTCCTCTAGATATGCGCACAACACCATGTTCACAATATCAAAACCATAACATAACATAGAGTTAGAAATATTTATATATATTCGCACTTCAGTTACTCTGCCCGCATCGAAGATCTTGATATGTTATGAACCGTATTTCGACAATAACTATATTTTTTTTGTCTGCACTTTGGATTCGGTTCTTCTCCCTCATTTTCTTCGGGAATGACATTTAAATTACTACCACCATATATTCGAAGAACATTGTGCACGTATTCCTATTGTGACCAATTTCATTACACGTATAACACACTTCATAACGACATCTACTAGTAGATGTCGTATCCTTAACCGAAGAATGAGCATGACACATCATTGGACGACTGTCTTGTGGGAACTCATTTGGTGGTTGACAAATGATCGGTGAGACATCTGTTGAGACATTCCTATCATTGGGATGTGGTATTAAACTAATATCATTCGTATAAGCCTAGATCAAGGTGTGTTGTTTGAAATAGCAACCAATGTAATCATACACTAGCAAACCATCACCGACATTTGCCCGTCTGATTAAAAGAAATATTTATGTCATACATGTAATAATCATTCAAAAAATTGTGGATGAGTATGAAAACTTATCTTATAAATGCAACAGTGGTAACAACGTGACAACAAAAGATCTCATGCCGATCAACCCCTCGACACTCGCATGTCCAACTCTTAAGGTCGACTAGATAAGTTGCTCCATTTTCTTTCATCTTAGATGCATGTATAGTGGTACTCCTAACAATGAGGTGTTGACTGCGTGCACACTAGCAGATAACTTGGTAACAACCATCGTCGAAAGCTCATGATCTCTCGATATAGCTTGTACCCATGCTCATCACACCATTGCTCCAAAATCAAGCGATATATCTAGAGTAATGAGTATACTGGTAAACGTCTATCCTATAATAGGCAAGAATCCACGCTCTCGGCTATATTTGAAGTCATGAAACCATATCATTGTAACACTTTAACCGAGCCTATATATCTATTACAATCATAGAAAGTCGTCTGTAAGCCATATCTATACTTGAACCTCAAAATTCGAAAAATAATGTTCGAAGTCTTTATCCTGATAATTGTACCTGCATTTTTGGAAATGGCTCCAACATGAGCTCCGTCTCGAGCTAATTTCTTCTGTAAATGATAATAGCACAAAGCATGTGTTGCATTCGGATAGACGGATTGAACGACATCAAGGATGCTCTTATGTTTGTTGAATACAAAAACCAAATTTTCAGGTGGATTGCAACACTTCTGCAACTTATAAAGAAACAAAGTCCACGTCTCATTGCTCTCTACCGGACCAATACCAACTGCAAAGGGATAAAAACTTATCGTTTTCGTCCATTATGATGACAACAAACAAAATACATTTGTTCATTCCTTTGAGATGGATCTCATCAACCACAATCATCGGCTGAAGAGAGCTCTTGGATGCACGTAAACACTGTCCGAGAGCAACAAATATGTAACGAAACACTCCATCTATAGTCATCAGCAAATCATAAATCGTTCCCGGATTACGTTGATGCAACAAATACAGATATGATGGGAGCCTCTGGTACGACTTATCAAAGTCTCCATATGTCATCTCTATTTTGGGATGTCAATCGGGCCAGCCCATCAGGTTTTGATCAGTCCTACTCGAGTTACGGGAAAATCAGGGTGCAGACTAATCGAACAAGAATTTTATCGGGTTACAAATTTCCAACTCAACCATAAAAATTCGAGTTTCGGGCTAGCCCAGTGGACTAATCAAATTAAAAGCAAAAGATGAAATTAATGATTGATGCATGATCTTTCTAATGGTTAACGAGTAATGTAGAATATTTAATTGGATAAATTTTGGAATATATACTTAAATTCAAAAACGATTAAATATTATTAGTATAAAATTTAAAAATTTAACATTGGATAAGAATGATGTTTGATTAATTTTGAATTGTTGAATGATTTAACATATAAGAAAGTTATGATGGATCTTGATATGTTAAAAAAACCTTATTTAAAATTTGTAAATTAAAAATTAGATATAAATACATTTCGATAAATTTTAAAGCATGTTTTAGAATTCAAAATATATTTTTAGTAAACTTGAATTTTCCAATTTGTTTATTTATTATTATATTATATTAGTAAAAATCTAATGCATATCCATTAGATATAAGTTGGATGGTTAATTTTATAATGTTTTTGTATAGTTATTCATTTTATCAAAATTATCATTAAATATTCGAACCAATCGCCAAACAAGTCGGAAGAATAGGCAATAGTGGCACCTAGGAGAAAACCCACTAGGCCAGCCCCTCAGGTTTTGGGTCAACCCTGCTAGGGTTGCTGGCTAATCGGGTTAGAAATTTACAACCCTAAACCTCTAAATATAGCGTGCTATTCGGGTAAGCCCACGGGCTTCGGGCTGAATTGACATTCCTATCTCTATCAATAAGTTTTTCATGATCAAAGTGAAACTGTAGGTCATGTCCATACCGTATGATATGCGCATCACTGCAATGATATCCTTCGGTCTCAAAATGACCCCCTCACCACCAATCTACGAGCAGAAAACATAGCAGCAAGCTTTGCAGTGACCTTTCTTGTAACAGTATGATCTAAATTCGAGTTGCAGCTATGCTCCAACTTCAACTAAGTAATTCTCCAAATACCAGCATGCTCAAGAACACTGATGCGTATTTTAGAGTATATATTCGATTAATAAAGAATTGCACACAAGTTATAAAATACCCTAAAATTACTTCTAACTACAAGATAAGCTGAATACGTCTCAAAATTCTTGAATACTAACCTAGACTCCTGTGGAAGCTCAGTAAATCCAGATTCGTGCTTAAACACATTCGACACAAAATATTAACACATTCAATTGCTTTAACCTAGACTCCTGTGGAAGCTCAGTAAGACCTAGATAAGCAATTAAATATATTAATTAACCTTAAACTTTTCTCTGAACAATACTCATTTCTTAGGTTTTTATACTATGTAGTGCTCCTATTTCCCAAGTTAAAGAGACATCAGAAAATAGGCCAGATTAAACTA
>JAYDZE010542119.1:0-14448 GCA_034509125.1 Monilaria moniliformis
TGGTTAATAATTGGTCTTAGTTCTTATGGGAGATGAGAGTTCTCATTTGATTACAACTCTATATATATATATATATAAGATTGTGGAAGAATATAATACTTAGTTAAATTGTTGGCCTAGTCAATGCGGATTTTTCTTGAATTTATAGTTTAAACAGCCAACTTTATGCGATTATTCATATGTGCAAATTTCAATTTGGTGATTATGATTCCATATTTGTTTACCTTAGAATTTTGATAATCTAAAAAGTCATAAACTTAGATCAAAAGTGCAGAGTTTCTGTAACAATCACAAAGTTTAAAATCTCACGCGCATGATCTTCACTAGTACAGAGTCCCATTTATTATATATTACTAGATGGGTCAAGCTAAAGAATTTTCCACTCCAATCTATATTTATTTTATCAATCCCAAAAATAAATCTAAGTCTTAATTAAAAAAAAAATCACATATACTTCACATTCTAAAGGTATATATATGTAAGTAGGTATCAATCCTCCTCTTGATTTCCATAGTTTCTAGGGCCCATAACCGAGCCTCTTTGCTTGAATTTCCGGTGACGGCGTTCGAACTTTGGCCGACCCGTCTCCTTAAATTGCAGCCTCATCACTGGATCAACAACACATTCTGGTGGTGGCACCGGATACCGTACCGTGTCATAACAATAGGAATAGTATATATACTTTGACCTAAATTTCGTCATGACTGATCTTTGTTTATTTGTTAGGGTTGCAAAATCAGCGTTAGCTAGTTGATCATCTCTTTCGACACATCTGGTGGTCGTGACCTCCTCCAATGGATCCGTGGCGCATCCATGAAGGACGAGGTCAGTGAATTTGGCCACGAACGGGGCATATTTATAATTTGCTCGGTATTTACCACCCGAAGTAGCCCAATCTGAAGCATCCCATATAGTAGCATATAACCCCATAGGCTTTGATGGGAAATCAGCCCCCATTGCCTCATTTCTTACTATCTCCCGGATTGGAACATCATCAATGTAAAATCTGCAAAGAGAAAAACCAACGATATTAAATGAGGGCCTTAAATATATTGTATGGTATACTATTGTTTTATGATTTAAGATGTATACATAGATCGTAGAGCTCCAATGTGCACTTTATTTCACTACTACGCCACATATGTATGTACACATTTATATGATAATTGTTGGTTGATTTATATATGTCGTATATATTGGAAAGATATAAGTAAGGTACACGAAATAGGGAACTTAACTAGTTTGATTTAATTTTTCTAGTACTTAAATACATTTAAACAGACTATTATGTATGTATAGGCTATATATATAGCCTGCATGTGAAAGATATTATATATAACAGATGTGATTAATTATGTAATATTAATTAATTCCCTTTAAAAAAAGAAAAGACGTAACACTACGGAATTAGCCATGCTTGGCTGCCCACTAATAACAACATTATCTCAAGTACGTGTGTAGGTAGGTGCCTAAAACTCAAAGTCCAAAATGGACATTTGATTAATTATACCTTTAATTGTAGTCGTAACTTTCATCAATTAGGTTAAGCAAGAAGCAAAGGCATAGGAACGGTCCATCATAATTATGACTTTTACCAGCTAATTATGCTCAAGCTTGACAAGGACAACACCATCATTTATGCTCACAGGATTATTCCTAACCATATTACGATAATTAACCAATATAAACTTTTTCTAAAATTTCATAAAAAAATCAACTTTTTTTTTGAGTCGCCCTGTGACCTTGCATGTGAATCTCCCCCATATTTTTTCATACACATGTGAAGTTTGAAAAGTATAGATGATACTAACATATATATATATATACACGCACGGGTGGCGGAATTAGAAAATTATGTAAGAAAAAAATATCTATAGAAAAATTTTAAAAATTTGAGAAGGGACATTTAATGAATAGTTTAAAACAAATAAATTTTATAATAATTATATATATATGAAATTTTGAAATTTGAGGGGAGTATAGCTCCACCCCACACACACACAAAATAATATAATATATATCTAATATACCCGTTAATAATCAATCAAATATAATATATATGGGGCCGCCTACATAATTTGATGCTTACGAATAAAGTTTGTGGATAAAGCGCGCTTATATTGTTGATGAAGCAATCTACTTTTATATTGTTGATGAAGCAATCTAATTTGAAAAGGTCAAATTCCAGTCTAGGCCGCAATTGACATTTTTCAAATATGAGCCAAAATTTGACGAGAAAGAGATAAATTCGAAAAAAAAAAAAAAAACTTACATAATATTCTGGGTGGTCCATAATATGCTGTATCTATGAAACTCTCTGGAAGGGTCAAACCAGAGGTAATATCTCTCTTCTCTCCCTCTGTTTGTGCTTCCATTCCCATACATATTCGTCTGAAACCGCCATGCTTTCCCTCTTATGTTCCCCAAGAACTCGAAATCCAACTCGTCGTGCGTCTTCCGGAATAAGTCTCCATTTGTAGTCTGTACTTATAAAACTAATTAGAGTATGATCATACGATAATAAAATTAATATATATATAGATGAATTATTAATGATGGATGATGTTTTATAAGTGTGGTGTTACATACGTAAAAGGCGACGACGATGCCAGCTGTGTAGTCCGATGGCAGCTTGATTTTAGCGCTAAAGAAGCCATGGTTGTAGAGGTCCGCTGATCGGAAGCCGGAGCCTGTTTGTACACAGATTATCAGTTTATATATATATATATATGAACCGAAAAAATAGGTAAAAAAGAGATGTATGCATATGATCATCATGATGTTGAATTGAATCACACATATATATATATATATATATGTATGTATGTATACGTGCCTGTGTATTGGTTGAGATGAAGTTGGACGGATTGATCGTCGTGGGAGGGGATGATGTTGGGTTCGCCAAATAGAGGGGTGAAGCCTTTGGTGAATGGGATGGTGGATATGTTGAAAGCTGCAGCATGGGCTACGCATAATACATGGAGAAGAAGAAGAAAGGCTGCAGGCACATAGTTCTTGAGCTTATCCATATTGCTTTGCTAATACAACTCTTTTTGTTTTCTGCAGATGCTCTCTGATTAATTAGTACATATATATATGTGCGTGTGTGTATAGCTTGAGAGAGAGAGAGAGAGAGGAGAGAGAGAGGGGGAGGCTGAGGTGGTTAGATGATCGATTATTTAATTAGTGGACACAAGAACAAGTCGAGTTACAATCGAGGGCATTTATGGAAACGGAAAGACAGTGTGAAAGAGTCGTTCAATTATTTCACTAGTCAGATTCTTCTACCTTGATATTTAGAAGTCCATGCATATTGTTTATGTATATATATTGATACTTCTTAATTTAGTGGTTATTACATAGATATAGAAGTAGCTAGATTCTTCCATTGGCGAATAACATCATCCTCCATTTGTATAATTAGTAAATAACATCCTTTACTCTTAAACATATCTTATGGTTGAATCTCGCGGTAAATTTATATATATAAAGGTGAAACACTACAAATATATTCATCTTCAATATCCTCATGAGTTATCAAGTTTTAAAGGAAATTAATTTGCAATAAATATTGTTTTCAAAAAAATTTATCAATGAGAGGTTATTTATTAAAATTGTTGACTTATTTTCTAACATAGGTCATTAAAGTTATCTATATTAATTAATTAGCTAGTCACTCTTTCCCAAAGCACGAAAAGTCAAGAAAGAGAAAAGCAATTACTTGTCCACTATTTATTAAGACAGCAATAAATAGCAGTTGGAAAAAGAAAAACTTTTTTTCCCACCTAATAATCATATCAAAGGACTAAATAGCCCCTTTTTATTGAAGGCTTATGGATTAGGCCATCTAAATCAAATATTAATTTATATATATATTTCAAATTGATTACTGGTCTGACTGTTACCTGTTCTGATTAAACAATGTTGTGTTGTCTTAAACAAAAACATCATATGTTGTCTATCAAAGCTCTGACTTTCTCTAAACAAAAACATCATATGTAGTATGAAACAAGCTGTCCACGTGGCTCAATATTATAAGTTCATGCAACTTGTTAAGTTTTGAGGTTTATGTTCCAAAAGATGTAATATTTAAATTAACGTGTCACGAAAGTTTTAACTAATAAGAAAATTGCAATGTTCTGGTCACATAATTTGTTTAATTAATTAAGAAAATAATATTAATTTACTTGCTCAAAGACAGTTGTCACGCACAACTGCATGAGTTGCCATAATGTCGATGTCCTGTACCTAGTCGAGTTCCAAAATCTATAAATATGTTTGTGTTACTTATATCTGCGTATGACAAAATAATTTAGGAATTGGAAAGTTTTTTTTGATCACACAACAAAAAGCTCAAACCACCAATATGTGGGTGAGCAAAGTATGTCAAAAAACAATTTAGGAATTGGAAAGTTATGAGCTTATATCATATTGATAAATGATAGCTTTGTTTTTTGAAATTCCTACAATATCTTGGCAATCAAATTGCCTTTTATTGTGAATAAATTGAAGTTTAATTCACATAGGTTAAGAGAAGGATATGTATGATATAACTTTTTTTGGATTGGTGGAGTGAGAACTGAATCCCATCTCTGATCATGTAAAGAACTATTTTTAGAAAATAAATATTGTTTTGTATTAATTAATCTCCATTCGATGTGCGACATATATATATATATATATATTTATATAGCGAAAAAAAAAGAGACTACATATAATTTCGTATTAACGCATAAAAAGTTTTATATATATAGGTATCTATATATATATAATTTTTGCTTTTGTTCTTCTTTTTTTTATGTGAAGTACGAGTATGAGTTATCATATTGGGGAGGAGAGCAGTCTTATATCCAACTTATACATTGAAAATATATATAATCCTTACCAAATCAATGGTAACAGGAATCAATAACAGGGTACCAAAACAAATTACAAGATTACAATATCTCCAATAGCAAACTTGATGACTTAGGAGAAGACAGCTTCTAATGACCTGTTTAGTTGTTTTTAATAAATAGACATAAGCAAAAACATTTGTCAAGTAATATTGTCTTGTTGTCACTTGATAAAAACTGAGATGTTCAGGTTTGTTGCACCAACTTAACAACTGAGCCGTATATTAAATATTGCTCATCAAGATACCATAAAACGAATCAATCAATGATTGCCTTTTTTTTAACCCAGTTTAATCATTTTGGTTAGAGATTATAAGTCGAAGAAAAGATGGGGACAAATATAGGAAATTTGCAGGGGTGATTAACAAGAAATGAACAAAACAATAAATTGGATCTCTGAAAGTCGTGATTAACACTTTCAGATCAAATCAATTGGTCGGTTCACCCAAATATTTGATCGGATAAAATTCAGAGTCATTTAGAAGGAAAGTATGTTGAAGATATCTGAGAGACAGAACAAGAATGCCTTGAAAAAGACCAAAAAACAGGAATAAAACCATCCAAACTGCCATGCACCTGACCGGGTGAAACTCTGCCAGAGACACACCCGGCCGGGTATGACTCTCTGAAGAACTCTTTGTTCTAGACCCGGCCAGGTGGAGTCCTGCCACCGTCTCACCCGACCGGGTGAGACTCTCTGGACTCCACACCGCGTTGTACCCGGCCGGGAGAACATATGCCACCTCTCACCCGGCCGGGTAGAACCCTCTGGAATCCACGTAGTGATTCACGCGGCCGGGTGGAAAAATGCCACATGCTCACCCGGCCGGGTGAGTCCTACTGGATCCCAAATTTGCCCAAACTCGAATGGATTTTTCACTTAGCGAGGGGCTCTGCCCCTTGGACCTCGCCAGGGGCTGCCGCCCCTTGGACCCCGCTTCCAGGGGCGCTGTCCCCGGACCCCCGTCCCTTAGGGGCGATCATAACAAATTCATATAAGCTTGTACTCCGCACCTCCAAACTTATATGATGTATTATTATGAAGATATTGGTCAATTCAGTTAATCCAATTACACTAAAAAATCCTACATAATCGATCGCGCGTCACACTAGCTCGAGGAATCATGTTGTGATCAAGCATGTGAGGCTTGGACGCCAGGTGGTTTTGACGCCAAAATTGCAGGGTATGGTGGTCGCCATCCTCGAGGCGAAGCCTAGGGACGCTCTTTATAGGTTTCGATTGGTCCAGGTTGTCGTTGCGGTCACGAAGGCCAGATGTAAGGCGTTACTTTTCTTTTCAAATAATGTTGGGTTAATTAAATGGATATTTGACCGTGAGGATGGATAGATTGGGGAAATTGTTGTTTTTTTGTGAATGTGAAGGGAGTCGAGGCTCCCGCAACGAAGAGCGATGGCCTTTGTGTGGTGGCGGTTGGGATAGAGTGATAGAGAAAGAGGTGGTGGAAGGTGATTCAGTGGTACTAGAGAAGCGAGAAGGGATGAGTGAATGATGAGAGAGAAACAAGGGTGAGATTGAACAGGAAGGATGAGTTGGCTAATTATTTTCTTTCTTTTCTAATATAATTTTCGAAACGACGTCGTTTCAATTGCCACGTTAGTTTAGATTTGGATGGAAACCATCGTCGCGGGAAATTCACACATAGGCCAAAGTTCATGATTTTTCATACCATTTTTTAAGTTCATGAGAATTACCAAATTTCGGTCAAAGTTCGTGATTTTTGTGTCCATTACCCCAACTTTCAAATGTGTAATCTTTCAAACTTCATACGAAAAGATTCTCAAAATTCAGAGGTGCAAGCACTAGATATAGCACAATAAATATTAAATACTAATAATTAATCAAATTATAAATTAATAAATTCTACTTAAAATGATAGAGTTTTGTTTGTTAGAGATCTTGGAATTGAAGTTCTAACTGAATATTATTGTAATTGGAGTTTCGATTGAATATAATTTCACATTTGGCGATGCTCTTTCAAGATCCAAACAAGATGATTCTCAAAAGTAAGAGACAGACTTTCAAGCTCCAAATATGATAACACTAAAAAACTAGAGGTAGTCTGACATGTTTGAAATGAGGTGATGCTCACAAATCAATCGAGATGATGCTAATAAGATGATACTCACAAGTTAGTTCTAAACTTTCAACCTCGGGATGAGATAATGCTTATAATTTAATTCTAATCTAACAAGTTTCGTATGAGATGATGCTCAAAAGTTAGATGTTGTATTTGTAGCTCCAGACAACATGATTCTCATAATTCTAATGTTCAAAAATCAGATATGGTCTTTCATTCTCCAAATAATGATTTGATGTGTAAAACCTCCAAATGAGATGATACTCAAATGACATATGTGATCTTAAATTATTTCTTATCCATCAATTTTAAAAAATATACAAAATTAATAAATCTTTTCTTTATATGATTGAAAATAGATGCGGCATATCAATCCTGCAAAGATTACATATTTTTTTCTTATTATTTTTCTAGAATCTTCAATCTCACATTAATTTTTTATGTAATTGCATCAAATGAGAACATATAACAAAAGGTATTAATTCATATTATGCCAACAAAGAATTAAAATTTAAGTGGCAAAATTGAGATTAATATAGTTTGAATTGTACCACCAATTTAATTTGGTCAAATTTTGAATTAATTAAAGAAATCATTTATATAAATATTATATTATATAGTATGACCTTAAACAATATAATGATTATAAAAAACAATAATGTAAAGTGATTTCTTGCCGAATTTCGATGGATTAGATGCTAGTCACTACAAAAAACGCCGAATACCGACCATGTGTTAGTGAGCACCGAATGTGCTAGCCAATTACCGAGCACTTTCCGAGTACTCACCGAGCACATGTTAGAATTAGCGAGCACCTAAGGATCAAACATAAACTAGTCAAAAACTTTTGGCGGAAAAGAAAGTTCCCAATGATTTCCGAGCACTTCATTGCTCAGAAATTTTCCGAGCACCGCCATGCTCGGTAAATTTAAAAAATAACAAGCATGTTCTGAGTACATTGTAAAGTGCTAGGTATTATTTGGCGTAAAAAATGAAGGAAAATATTAGCGAGCACACGAGTGCTCAGTACTATCGACGAGCACGCTAGTGCTTGGTAACCTCAACGCGGGAACAATCCTAAGCCTAATTCGTTGCGGCGGTCATCCATCGACGCTGCCTCGCCCTGATCTCCTCTCTCTATCTCACTCAACCTTCTCTCTCTTAGAATCAAAGACACACTAGATCTGAAACCCCTTCCCCACTGATCTTTGTCATTGCTCCATTCTTTCTCTTGGCCGCACGACAGCACCTAAGCCGCCGTCGTCGAACGCCATAGCCTTAAACGCCTCTCCATCGAGGTTTTTTTTTTGCTTAATTTCTTAATTTTTCCTACGGATCACGAAATATGTCTACAAATTTTGGGGTTTAGGAAGTTTTTACTCCACGTTGGTGTTTTTGTATTGGAGATTTTTTTATTTTTTTTTTGCTTTTCCTTGAAGGTTAGATTATTTCTGGTTTCTTAGCTGAAATTTGGAGAATCTCTGCAAAAAATTTTGGATCGGTAACGATCAATCAATCAGACAAACAGGTAAATTCATTTCCTTGACTCTTATGTTTTATTTTTTATTTCTTTCTAATTTATTAGGTTGGCGATTACTGGATTTATTAGGTTGACGATGACTGGATTTTGATTCATTAGTATTGAAAATTGGTCCTCATTCTATAGATAATGTTAGAGATAAAGTTAGAGATAATGTTAGAGATAATGTTATAGATAAAGTTAGAGATAATGTTAGAGATAATGTTATAGATAAAGTTAGAGATAATATTAGAGATAATGTTAGAGATAATTGATAAGGATAAAGATAGAAATAAGGTTGAATCCTTATCTTCTTATCCTCTTATCAACTATATATATGTAAAGTATGTATTGTATTTTGTGAGTTTGAAAATAAGAAAAGAGTGCTTCTCTCTACAATACTTCAAAGCAACTCACCATTTTCTTTCATAAATTACCAACATGCAGTAACCGCAGACATCGAGTGCAGATACCCGATGCAGATATTAGAAAACTTGCAATGCTTAGTCGAGTCGATTCGTGTATGCCAGAAGAGGGTTTTGCGGGTGTAGGTTCCCGCAGAATCGGATGCGGATACATGACCCATCCCTATTAGACACCCCTACTTTCCATATATAAAGAAGCCTCGATTCTTTGTATATATCAAATCTAGGGCTGGCAAATCGTGCGAGTTGGGTCGTTATCGGGTCGACCTGATAATGACCCAACCCGATAAGGTCAAATCCGAACCCGACCTATTAAGAAAATCCTCAATCTGAACACGAACCCGACCTGCGACATTCAAACCTGCGACATTCAAACCTGAACACGACCCGCACACGACACGAAACTGCTAGCGACACGATAACAAGTAAAATAAAAAATAAAAAATTAACCCTATTTAAAATATTAAAAAATTCAAAAAAAGAAATAAAATAATTAAAATAATAATATTAATTATTAATGGGTTATCCGAACCCGAACCCGAACCCAACCCGAAATTATCGTGTCCTTATCGGGTCGACCTGATAATGACACGAACCCATTAATTTCGTACGTGTTTGTGTCGTGTTTTCGTATCGTGTCAAAAATTGCCAGCCCTAATCAAATCGTGTATTTGACACTTGGACCGAGTCCTACACCATAATGTCTCTTGTTTTATAGTTGCACCATAATGACTTTCTACCTAGCCTTTCTCACCAACTCCTCTATTACTATACCACTGAATATTTTTATTATCTGTCAATGTACCCAACTAATTTTTATATAATCTATGATATTCATAAAAAGAATAATTAATATATATCATAAAAAGTATTGTATTGTATACATAATAACAACTATATAAAAAATATCATTGTATAAATGGAGAAATATTATTCCCTGTAAAAATCAATCCAGACTATTGGATCAGATGACCCAGATTTCATCATACTAAATCTTCCATTTTCGGTCGTCTCGCTTTCAACTTTTGTAGACAAAGTTGCATTTTAGAAGACGATGGATTAAATATTAATCTTGCTTTTTAATTTTTGAGATTATTGAACCACGTCGTTTTGTTGGGAGTGTGTTATATCAAATAACTTTGCAAACTAAAAAGATTGAACGAAAATTAAAAGACGACAAGTTTGGCCATCCTAATTTAGTGAGTGTCACTCCTAATTTTTATAATAATAATATTATAGTGTCTGCTTGCACTACTAAACTCTGAACTAATTAGAAACCCCACATGCCTTTGTCCATAGCCACCAAGAATATGCCAATCGACACGATACGAGTGTTTGTGGATATAAATAAGCTTAATTAGTAGCAATGAATGATTGACCTAAATCCCAACATGTGCGTCAAGGTTAAATTAATGTCCATTGTGTTTGCTGAGAATTATTGAGAAATGGATTTACATTTCATATTTAACGTTAGAGATACCTTGTCCGATATTATTTTTTAAAGTTTACTACGGACATTTTTCCTTTGCGCAACTAGGTCTGCTTAAACGGTTAGTCGCTTATCGATTAAGGTCGGTTATCGGACGATATCGGTATCGGTTCGGTTACGGCTCTAATATACGAAGGATGTCCGTTATCGGTTATAACCGATAACCGGCGGTTATAACCGATATAACTGACTATCAGAGGTAAATACCATTTATCATTTTGAGCTAGATTTTTAAGTGCAAAGTTTATGCCAATAAGCTAAATCAATGAGCTAAGTAACTGAAACAATGTTCTGTATGCATTATGCGCTTTCTGAGTTTTGATTCTTTTAGTTTTTAAATTTATAATTTTTGGTCATACAATATTGTGAATTGTCTTTGGCTTATCAATGTGGTTTACTGTCTTTATGCACAATGTGAACTGAAGGATTGCATCCATAATATACAGCAACTCAAACCAAACCTGAAAAACCTTATGGGGACCTGATCCTTTTGTTAGGTATATACTATATAGTGTTTGATTTTATGTAAGCCTGCTTATGTCCATTATTGAAAAAACATGTTAATCTTTCAAGTGCACGAAGGCCAATATCTTGCTTATCTAATCCATTGCCCATCAGATCTACTTGTTCTATCGTGCTGGAAATAATATGGCAATGACCTCAGTGATGCTTATCAAACAAATTAGCCTCTTCAAGATATGCAAAAATATCCTGGTTAGTTCACAGATAATGGGGTACCTGTTTTAGGGGAAGTAAACTGGAAAATAAGAGAAGCCACCAAACGGTGAAAGAAATCAGACTCCAATTAAATAACCCAGTTGCAAGAAAACAGAAATTATAAGCAGCAATAATAAGTAAAAAAACAGTAAAAAAACTTGTAATCAATTGTTCGGAAGTTTGAATCATCTGTAAGTCCGTGTAAGTAAATCTAAAAAAAAGATGGTTAAACTTTTTGATGTGAAATAATAATAATCAATAAACCAAAGGGACTATAGTCCACAAATGAAATTTATTGTGTACCACTATAAATCAATTATAACAAGGGTATAAAATTTTCAATCAAAAGTTGTACAAAATCCTGTTTAGTTCAAGTCTAATTATCAACAAGCAAGACCAATTTCCATCTAATATTCAGAATATGGAATTTCTGGCTAGGTGGATTTTCTCAAATTCCGAAATTGATTTTTTATTTTCTATGTTCAAAGACGTGTGCTAATTGTATTAAAACTAATATTTTAAAATATTGTTTTATATTTATAATTTAGTTATATAAATTCGAAGATAGGTGGTACGGTATAAGCTGATGTAAGTGATGAATACATACTGATTTTGATTGAAACCATTCGTGAAGTTGGTGTCATTTATGCAAAATTAAATAAAAATAATAATAATGAAAAAGGTATAAAGAATTATTTCTAGACTTTGTGGAAATGAACATTTTAAATTTCACTTTTGGATTTCTTTTCCCTCTGGTCATATCACTTTTTTATGTTTTTGACTTACGAAAATTCGCATTTGTTAACTTTGGAGTGTATTGGTAACTGGTAAGTCCAAGTTAAAATCCACATTCTTGTATAATTGTTTGTAAATTAATATGACAGATATATTACACTTGAAAAACTAGACGTAATACACTCATACATATGTAAGCATTAGTAGAATTCATACTTGTAATTTTTAACCTAAAAAATACTCACTTTACCATTAGTCTGTACTGAGAAAACCGTATGAAATTCATTTGAACTAAATACTTGGGGCATGAGATTTTTTGGGTATGTGCGGAGGGTCGTATGGTGTGGACAACTCTAATTATGAATCAGTAAATTCTAACTGTGAGATATTAACTTTAAAAAGAATATTTATTATGAATTAGACTTAACTATTAATTGCTTTGTCAAAGTATATATGGCATCTGCTCAAAAAGAATTCTCAAACTAATCCCAAGTGGTGTTGGGCCTCAACCATATTTATGGGCCTTTGGTTGATCATGTCCCATTAGTTTGGCTGTGGCAAGGATGTGGGAGCAGAAAGTAAGGAAATTGGCTGTGGATTTGGAGAGATTGAGGGATGAGTTGTCTGTTCAGAGTTTGAGTGTGACAAAGTTGAATATGGAGCTTGCTGCGTCGCGGTTGGACTGCCAAGGCCTCACTCAAGAAGTCGAGCACGTGAAAGCCCTCTTGGAGGAGAAGCAAGATGATGCAGCTCAAGAAATAAAGTTTCAAGAATTAGGCCATGGCAGTGTGCAGAAGGAACTGGAAGAGGAGATATGGTTTCAGAAAGAGGAGAATGAGAATCTGTTTTCTCAGCTCAACAAAACTCAAGAATCGAACATTGGGTTGATCTCGATTATTCAAGAAATGGAGGAGACTATAGAGAAGCAGGAGGTTGAGATAGAAAGCCTCTCAGCTAACAACAAACTGAGTGTTTCTTTGGGTGAATCAAAGAGTGTGAATAGTAGTGATATGGATGCCGGCATTTCTGAGATGTCATGCGAACAGCTGCATCTCGGAGCTGCCAGGAGCTTTGCAGTGTGAGGTTTTGATTCTTGAAAGTGCATTGCAGGAAAGGTACATAGAGATAGAGATCGAGGAGGAGTTTGTCGTTGATTGCAGCCATATTTTAGCTCATAAGGAAGACAAGATCATGAGTTTGGAACCTAAGTTATCAAGAAATGCACCTCTAGACCATGTTGATGGAAGGAGAGATGTCAAACAGTTGAAGGAGAAGGTACGTGGGCTCAAGGCAGATTGCAACGAGCTCAGAGAAGAAAATCTAGAGCTTTTGTATGAACTCAAATATAGGATGAGGGTGTCCAAGATTAGCAATGGCCATGGTTCAGAATTAGGCCAGCACGAGCTCTGCATCGAGCAGCCTATGGAGGAGCAGCATATCTTTGACTTAATGACCATTATTAGCTAGTTAAAATTTCAGTCAAAATATCTAGATATTTTTTCTTCAATGTTTTTACTAATTAGTTAGTGTTTCTCCAATTTTTATTTTTTCGATCATGTTCTATATAAGTTGGTCTTTTTTCAAAATATATTTTACCATCTCAAATTTCTGTCTTTTTAATTTATGAAAATCCATTTTCTCAGACTCAAATCAAATTTATATCTCCACAAACTTATGTCCTCTATTGCTAAGACGATGTTATAGTATAACCATGAACACACCAGTAGGAGAGAGGGAGGGGCTTAAGCTTCTATCAATTTTTTTCTTCTTTATTTTCTATTTTAAATTTTGTTAAAATTATCGAAAATTGTCTTTAGCCTTTTATCGAGTCAATGCCTCGATTACCGAAAAATCGTGTGTTGCAAGAAAATTAAATACGTATACAAATTATAATTATAGTTTTATACAAGTAAAGAAACAACTTAAGATTAGTTATACCTACCATATCTGCCGGAATACTTGAATTGAGAAAACTAAAGCTAGAAGTGTCGCACAATCTGTTTATAATTACAATATTGAGTAATCACCTCCACAATTCAAAGCTAATTCAAAAAATTAATATATGTATATATATACATTTTACGAATAATAACAGCAACCATAATAATATTAATGACATCAATAATTAATTCTAATTATAGGTTTATCTTTTGATTTATATATTTTTTAAATCAAACCTAAACTGTTAGCTATAATTTTCTAAAAACATAAACCAAATTGTAGATAAAACAAAGTATACCATGCCTAGTTCAAATTCATAATAGTCTCAATATTTCTTTTTTGGATGGTTCTATACATAAACCTTCATTAACAGTTATTGGAATAAAACATAAATACTGTGCTCGTATATAATAAAACTATTAATAAATTATAAACAATTCAAAAAATTGAAAATATATACGAATGAATGAGGAAACAATTAGCGCCAATTGATGTTCGATAGTTCAGTAATACTCCATATCTTACCACAGTTGTTTAGACCTTTCTTCTCCACATCTTTTTTTACAGTATGGAGTAAGCTCTAATCACCTCAACAATGGGTGCTCGACACAACGGACATTTTCCTCCT
>JAYDZE010542130.1:0-14448 GCA_034509125.1 Monilaria moniliformis
CTCATAAATTTGGGAAATAAGGTTTTACAAATACAAAGCAGCTAAAAGCTTGCTTTTCAGTATACACCCTAACAATCTCCAACAACAATAACAATTTCCCAACAACAATAGCCAATTTTTCAACAAAAATAGACAATTTCACAACAGCAATAGACAATTTTTCAACAATAATAGACAATTTCTAAACTGTCCTACACTAATTTATCATCTCTACATAGTCAAACCTTTTAGTCATTCTATCAAACATCTTATATATCATCTAATACACTACAATATCTAACAAGTTAATGCACTATTATATATCATGTAACATCTCAATTACAAACGAAATACTTATTTTTACATATCACACAATGTATCTAACAATCTAATTATTCAAAATCAATCAAAATACCTAAATATAACAAAATTTCAACATAAATTATTTAAACCCTAACTATACAAAAAACAACAAAAATATAAAAATTAAACCATAAATTTAACAATACAAGTAGAATTACATACCTTTTGATCTTTTCCAACAAAAGTGGCTAAAAAATGCGAAAGCCAATGAAATCTAGCGAAATTTGGTGAATGGAATTGTGAAAGAATGAGAATTTTCAAAGGGTGAAGAGGCTATATAGCAGGTGTGGGAGAAGCATGAGGGTGATGCGTCTCCCATGAGACGCATGCGGCTCATGCGTCTTTTGTCCCGCACAACCAAAACGACGTCGTTTAGGCGAGACACATCAACATCATGCGTCTTTGCCATTTTAGGAAGTTAAAAAAAACTTCCCAAAAATGAAAGTTTTATTGTGTGTTAACCTAAATCTAGAATTTTGCTAGTATGAGATGTAATCATTTCCGAACCAAATCTTATAGCAGGAACTAAGACTATTTTACAGCCATCAGATTTAACATTTGCGTGGGCATGATTTATACATGTGGCATCTATATAATAATTAAATATATTGCAAAGGGGATTTTGCAATTGCGTGTTATACTTAATGGATGTTGTCAAGAAATCGCAAGGTACAATAATAGTTTAATTTATTGTTATTATACGTCAAATGTTTTTGGTGTATGTTTTGCTATAAATGATAATAATATATTTCAATTTAATAATACATATAATATTAAATAATGATATAAGTTAGTCCAAATAATGCATACATTGTATTTGAAATATTATTAATTATTCAGTTTTCACTAATACATACAACATCAAACTATAGTTTATGTATTATTATTATGAAAATTTCTTCATATCTTAATGGGATAATACACATTGACCTTACGTTTTATGTGATTTCTATTATGACAATCTAATTCGTTTTGTTATTGAAAAATACAAATCTTAAATGATGTTCTCTATGTATATTATGTTTGCCTATGTATATGCTCAAATTTTCTACAATGATAATAAATGTGTACGATAATGATACATTATAATCAATATGATGATTTGATACGTATTTAATTTTATTGTATAAGTTGCTCATTTTTGTTATAATGATTGAAATTTATGGATGTTAACGATATTTTTAACTATGTATGATGTGTCGTTCTATCTTTATTTTATCGTGCAAGTATATTAAAATAGGGCTGGCAAATCGTGCGGGTTGGGTCGTTATCGGGTCGACCTGATAACGACCCAACCCGATAAGGTCAAACCCGAACCCGACCTGTTAAGAAAATCCCCAATCTGAACACGAACCCGACCTACTACATTCAAATCCGAACACGACCCGCACACGACACGAACCTGCTGGCGACACGATAACAACACGATAACGACACGAACCCGACACGACACTACAATAACATGATAACGACACAATCTAACCCTCATTAAAGTAAAATAAAAAATAAAAAATTGTCCCTATTTAAAATAATAAAAAATTAAAAAAAAGAAATAAAATAATTAAAATAATAATATTAATTATTAATGGGTTATCCGAACCCGACCCGAACCTAACCCAAAATTATCGTGTCCTTATGGGGTCGACCTAATAATGACACAAACCCAATAAGACTTGACACTAACCCATTAATTTCGTGCGTGTTCGTGTCGTGTCAAAAATTGCCAGCCCTAGGTTTTGATAATGTGTCTGCAAATACTGTTAGCATTCAGGCACTAATCGAAGCATGCGCCCCTAGTTTTAATGGACAATATTTTCATAATAGATGTGTATGTCATATTTTAAATATATGTGTTCAAAATGCCCTTAATTTGTTTAATGAACATGTATACCCAATTAAACAAGCCGTTAAACTTTTGCATAATAAGGATAGCAAAAACATGGCAAAAATGTTCTCATAATAAAAGAATTAAATATACAAATTTTGTTAAGGATGTATTAACTCGATGAAGCTCCACTCATGACATGGTAAATTCTACGTTAAACCATAAAAATTATATAGTTGATTTTTTGGAAGTTGTAATGATACAAACTTGATTTTATAACCTTTTTGTTGGGATCAATGTATGGAGTTATCAAAATTATTCGAATGTTTTAATACTACAACTGTTGAGTTATCTGGCGTTATTATTCTACTCTTTTTCGTGTCTTAGAGTATTGCGTGTATATATAAGTTAATTTTAACAATTGCATAATAAAATGCCTACAAATGTAAAAAGTATAATCATTGTCATGATTGAAAAAATGACTTAAATATTTTAGGAAAATTTCTATGTTTTTAGTAGCTAATGGTTAGATCTCAAATGGAAATTAGGTGATGTTTGTGGCCTTTTAGATTGCTATTACTCTAGTTTTCAACAATTACATATTTATAACTTGATGATGTTATTTTAAACTGGAGAAACAATTAATTTAGATCTTCCAAACATAGAACAAATTAAATGTAATTTAGAAAAAACCTTACATGTCCTCTTTATGGATTATGAAACATAGTGTAGTAATTCTCACCAAATAAGCACTTTTAAACAATCTACTAGTAGTAGTAGTAGTTATGGATTTAACTTAGAAATAGATATTGGCTTCAATCCAATAGCATAAAAATTAAAATCACTATACCTAGATTACAGACATAGGGGACCCTCTAGAGTTAATAGTGAATAGTTATAAATTTGGAATCTCGTGCTATTTTTCAAGAAACATGTCCTAAACGACAAGTCGGCATCTTGAATTCGTGGTCAATACATGAGAAGGAATATCTCATACTAGCCAGCATGTAGAAGGAGTTTTTCGCAGTTCCCGCTTCCACTGTCTCTATCGAGCAAGATCTTAGCATTGACGGCCTCGTCTTGGACGAAAGAAGAAGAAATATAGATGTAAGAAATATGAAAGCTACCATCTTATTTGATGATTGGGCGAAAGCGATACTAGAGCTCAAGAACCGGTATGGGATGATTGCAATAAGACCGAAAATGAAGAATTTACCAAGACCGATCGATCCAGGGTCGAGGACAACAATAATTAGATAGGTACATTAAGGTAAGAGAATTGCATGAGCTTTGATTCCTCAATGGGGATATATAGGCAACTTAATTTTAATTTTTGGTTGAGAGAATGGATATATCATTTTTATATAACTTTTCATTTGATAAAATTTATAAAAAAATTGACATGGATTGCAGGTTTTGAAAAAAATAAGAACACAATATGTAAATTTGACGAAGGATATGATGGATGATTCATATGCTACATTTGGTCATTTTTAAAAATTAACAGATAAGAAATAATTTAAGACCATATCTATCATTTCAGCATTATCTCATCTCGAGTTCGAAAGATCACATCCGACTTTTGAATGTCGGACTTCTGAGCATCATCTTGTTCGAAGCTTGAAAGACTAGAAGACTTCTAAGCGTCATCCTATATAGAGCTTGAAAATTCATTTTTGACTTGCGATCTGACTTATGAATATCATCTCATCCTGAGTTTGTAATATTAGAGTTAGCTTTTTAGCATTTCTCATATGAAGTTTGAAATATTAAAATTAACTTTTGAATATAACTCATTTGGAGCTTGAAACACCAAAATTGATTTGTGAACATAATTTCATTTGGAGTTTGAAAGATCAGAATTGGATTATATGCATCTTTTGTTTGGAGCTTGAAATACCAAAATTGACTTCCGAGCATTATCTCGTTTGAAGTTTGAAATCCCAAAACTGACATTGTGTGCATTATCTTTCTGTGGTGTTTGAAATATCATAATTGACTTCTGAACATCATCTTAAGTGAATCTCAAAAAATTATAATTGAATTCTCAATATTGAGAAAATTAAGAATGCATAAATCTTGTATTTTTGATTGATGGTGATATTCAAAATAATATATCTCAATCATTTGCCTACTATCTAATAAAAATATTAATGTGAGATTAAATTATATAAAATTATAATTTATTATTTAGTATGATCATTTTATTTAAGTTATGTTCTTTTTTAATTTAAGGTCAATTATGTAATATTATATAAATATAAATAATGAGTATTACTAATATATGTTGATTTACTTATTTATATTATTCTATGACCATGAGGCTAACGAAAACATTACTCATAATTTATGACATTGGAATGATGACTAATTATTTAATATATATAAGTACTTTTTTTATATAAGTTTTGTATTCAGTAAAGATTACTATAAGTTGGATTTAAAACTGAAGTGTGTGTGTATATATATATAGTTGTAATCAAATCCGAACTAAATCTTATATGCGAACCGAAACCGATTGCGGACCGTAGGATTTAAATATCTAACGGATAAAATAAAGCCACGTGGCAACGGATTTTAATAACTTATAACAGGCAAGGGTATTTTAGTATACGGAAAAAATCTCGAAAAATACGGAAACAATAACAAAAAATCCCAAAAAATACGGAAACAATAACAATAAATCACGAAAGATACGGAAACAATAACAAACAATATATATAATACGCTGTAATGCTTCTTGGATAATACTATACTGCTTTGTGAATAACATTATACTGCTTCTTGGATAACACTATACTGCTTTTTGGATAAAAATACGAAAATAATAATAATCAGCATATATAGTACGCTACACTGCTTCTTGGATAACACTATACTGCTTCGTGGATAACACTATACTGCTTCAGAGATAACACTATACTGCTTTTTGGATAATAACAACAATCAGCATATATAATACGCTATACTGCTTCTTGGATAACACTATACTGCTCCGTTGATAACATTATATTGCTTCAGATATAACACTGTACTGCTTCTTGGATAATAACAACAATCAACATATATAAACTGCTTCTTGGATAACATTATACTGCTCCATTGATAACACTATATTGCTTCAGAGATAACACTAGACTGCTTCTTGATAATAATAACAATCAGCATGTATAGTGTTAATCAAGAAGCAGTATAGTGTCAATCAATAAGCAGTATAGTGTTATCCAAGAAGCAGTATAATGTCATCCAAGAAGCAGTATAGCGTATTATATATCTTGATTGTTATTGTTATCCAAGAAGCAGTATATATTGTACATTTATTAATTAAGCATGATGTTATTTGGAAATAAACATATAATAACTGAATGTGGGGATGTGGGGACCGTAATCTTCGGTTTTTATAGGAAACAACAATCAAGAGGCCCACAATTCACGTTTTTTTGTGTGCTGAATATGACATCTTCAAACTTATATTAATTACATAAAACTTATATACTTCTTGCTAGGTGAATGTATACTGATTGCTAGGTGAATGTATACTGCTTAGTAAACAATCATATACTGATTCAGAATCCATGCCACATAGGATAGATAAATATCTTCTATTATATTTTTCCGTGTCGAAAATACATTTATACTGAATGAATTACACTGCGTTACTGATTTCATTTTTTGTTAAATCTCAGCCATATAATTTCAGATTCAACGGACCAGATTTGGTCTCAGTTCTAATATAAGGGATCACTCCACACTAGTGCGATTATATATATATATATATATATATACCCCCACACAGTAGAGAAGCCAAATATATTACATTGGGAGCCCATGAGGGCATCCTTATTCCAGCCCCCAGAAAACTAGTCGTCACGTCAGCATTTCACTTTTCAACCACAACACCTTTATCTTAGCCTCAAACAATCTAGCCCCAAATCAGCCACAACTCTATTTTTATCATTTCATCATTTTTTATTATCTTTAATTTTATATTTATTTGAATTGGGTTATTTGTAAAATCAAAATAAATGACTAAAAATTCAAAAATTACTTAATTAAAAGGTGTGCAATTACATAATTAAAATTTCTAAATTATATAATAATGCACTCTCATTAATTAGTCCGATTTCTAAATTGCATATTTATATTTCAATTCCTCTTCACTATATGCATAATTCATAGATTATTTTAATAATTATCATGTAATATTTGATCCTAAAATATAAGAAATTTTCAAATTTAATATTTAGCAATTAAAAAATATATTAATTGCGGCTGTAAACATATAATGGACATTTCATGTATGGTTTGCAAATTGTTAAGGGCAAAACATGATATGCTTAGAGTTCATTCACAAGTATTGATCAGTAATAAGGGTTTCTACTTTTGTTGATATAGAGAAAAAGCGAAAGATCAAGTATCTATAAGTCAAAAATTGTGTGCGTTAAGGATTATCAATAACTAATTAAAATTTATTAATTTTTAGTTAGATTTTTTTAATCATAGTTATAAACTAATTAAGATAGTCGTAGGACGAATATGTCTCTCTACATAATTGTGTTTGAATTTATACTTGTTTTTGTAGTGGAGTTACACATGTTTTACCAATATATTTTCAGATTTTAATACTTGTAATTAAAACTCATGACTTTTAGAAATTTTCTAATATATTAATAATTATCATGTAACCAAGTTCATGTGGTTTTCTTTGCATCACATATCCAAAAATAAAGGGAAAATTTCTCCTTCACGTAGCTATAAAAGAGAGTCGTTTGTATCCCATATCGAAAAGTGAAGGCAAAACTTCTCTCTCATATAGTTATAAAAGGGAGCTGTTGTGTTGCTTAATAAAATACAATATTTTATTAATTTATGGATCCAATTTTAAAATATAGATAATTGTGAATTGTAGTATTAAATTTTCTAGTTTAAAATTTTTAATGTTTCATAAAAATAAAAAATGCGGCAAAGGGGGTTGCAGCGCCGCGGCGGCCGCAACCCCGCGTTCAGCCACTCCCCCGGCTGATTCCGCGGCTACGGCAAGGCCGCCTCGCCCCCACGGCCCACCCCCGCCCCGATGTTGCCGCCCCTCTTTTTCTCCTTTTTTTCCGGCTGCAATATTGATGCTCTGAAGACATCTCACAATTTCCTTGATAAAGTTTCCCTTAAAATCAAAACACAAAATTAAATTCAAATTTATCATAAATTTAATAAATCTAGAAAAGTCATGTTTTAATTAGAACTTCTTGATATTAATATTGAAGCAAAACAAAAAACAAAAAGAAATAAAAATTAGTCATGAGTTCAAGTTCTAATGAGAGAAAAATTAATAGTCTCTAATTTAGCTAATTTAGTAATATTTTAAAAAATTGTATTTAAAATTATATTGTTTGATTTATATCTACTATTTTATCAGTAGGTTTAGGAGGTTTGCGTACTTACAGATGTTGTCATTGACGGTTTCCATCACTTTGACCATTGAAAGTGACAGTGGTTGAATGCTTAAGCAACATTAAACAGTCAAAGCAATTAACATATATTTTTATTGATGATCACCTAGGCTATTATTACTTATGTTAACGGTATAAATCACTTATGTTAATGGTATAAAACAAGTTAAATAATTGCATTCACAGTGAAAATTAATTATATTTAAAAAAAAAATTCGCTTCTTTCAGGATTTGTATCAAGATTTGCATTCAAGATGGTTTCCAAATTTGGAAAGTATTATCAAGTTAATAATTATATTATTTTCAAAATAATTCATTTAATGAGCTTGTTCATGAGCTAATGAATCGAAACAGTAAATGTTTAACGTAAGGCTCTTGTGAGATCAAAACTCAAACTCATTAGACGGAGATGTTCCAAACATATTTTGAAAATATATTTATTATATTTTAATTTTCAAAAGTAACATATTTTGTGAAGTATTATTTGTCTTTGTATAATATTTCTGAATATTGCCTTCCAAAATAATTAAGGGTAATGATAAATTCACATAATTGTATATACAAAAATGGGATGATTTTGTTATTTTTCATAATTTTCAAAATTCAAAGAATTTACCCTTTTTTTATTAAATTTCCATTTTACATACTTACCCTTTTACGCTAATAAAAAACAGATAGAGTAACGAATGAATGGATAATGGTATCTATAAATCCAATTTTAAAATGGAAAAATCGTGAATTTCATGTCATGGTAATTAATGCGCTCACATTTGAAAAAGAAAAAAACCAATACGTATAAATTGAAATAAAGTTAAAACTACACAAAAAACTTGAAGCATAATTATAAAATTATTAAATGGAAATTGATTTTAGGAAAACACATAGTACTATATTATATTATACAATTATTTGAGAGTTAATTCCATAATTTTAGTTTATAGTGTGTTGTAAAGGTCATCCAACGACATGAGCTCAGGGCACACGATCCTAAAATATATGTCTAGTGCATGAATTGATCATAACATTGTATGAAAATTGATATTAAAAGGAATTATATAATACATCACAATAATTTCAAGCTTTGTCAACTTATTATTATATTAAAACATAATAAGGTGCCAAACGAATTCTCTTGGTACCTGAAAGCTAAGATTATACTAAAATTGATATTAAAAAATCGAACTATATAATACATCACTATAATTTTGAAATTTGTCAACTTATTAATATATTATGCTAACATAATAGGGATCACACTTGGCGCCGGGAGTCCGTGCATGGGACTCGGCCCTCAAAGTGTGTCTAGTGCATAAAATGATAAGATATTGTAGAAAAATTGAATTATATAACACATCACTGTAATTTTGAGAGTTGTCAACATATTACTATATTATAACATAAAATAGGTCGTTCGGTGACACGAGCCCGTGCATGATATCCGACGCTCGTGGCACCTGACCCTCAAGTGTATGTATAGTGTATAAATTGATAAAATTATGCGGAAATTGATATTAAAATAACCGAACATATAATATACATCACTATAGCTTCGAGATTTGTCAAATTATTACTATACAATAAAATTATTTCATGATTAATTTTGTAATTCTAGTAAATGGTTCATTAAATAATAACATAATAGAGGTCAATCAATAATAAGAGCTCGTGGCCACCCGACACCCACCTGCCACCTGGCCTTTAGTGTATTGAAATATAAGATTATAGAGAAATCAATATTATGATTTTGAATTTATAAATATAAATTGTGATTTATTATTCATATTAAAATTTCAAATTAAATTCTTTCTCAATAATATCGAATCAAATATTACTTGTGATATAAAACTAACACTATTATATTATTAATTCAAAAAAAACCATAAAAATAGTAAATAAAGTAATATTTTAATATATTAAAAGTTCATAAATATCACTATATGGAGAATATAAATCTATATTTCATTTTTTCACTTCAAATTTTATTCTAAAAATTTGATTTATTTAGAGTTTATTCAAGTTTAAATTTATTATGAAGTGAAAAATAAAAAATTTAGAAGAAATAAAACGAAATTGATAATACGAAAAATGTGGGGAAAAGATAACTTAAAAAAAAGGAAAAATAACTTAATTGATCTATAACCATCCACAAACTCTATAAACCATGACGACATGGCGCATATACTGCAAGATTTTTAAAAAAGAAGGAAAAAGTGTGATATATACATCCAGAAATTTTGGCATGATTATTCATTTAAGATTTTGAAATAAATCTATTAATGAATAATGCCCCCTCAAATTTCAATATTTCTCATATATAAAACTTATCATAAAATTATTTCTTTAACCTATTCACTAAATGTCCCTTCTCAAATTTTCAAAATTTTCCTATATATATATATTTACCCGCTAATATAAATTCCTGGCTAAACCCTAATTCAAACTTAGATATGTTTTCTAGTTTAATTGGTGTATTTAGTTTAGTTGAAGATTTGTTTCACGTTGTTTGTTTTTGTGAGTCCAAGAGTTATTAGAACTTGTGTCAAGAGTCATCTTTATTCCTTTAAAAGATAAGGACCATTGTTAGGGTTTAGAGTTTGTTATTCAATTAATAAGTGTCATAGTCTTTAGGATATTGTTATAGCTTTCAATATTCCTAGTTTAGTTACCATGTTTTTAACTATAACGTGGGCTGCTCTTTATTTTCTGTTGTAAGGCTGTTATATATAGCCATACTATATCTTTAATAAAGTAAGTCATTCCCTCATATTGATATTGTATTCTTGATCTATTATTTTGTGAGATCAATAATTCCCAACAATCTGGCATCAGAGCCCCCATTGGGATCTAAGAAAAGAAAGCTGCAGTCTTTCGAGTGAGTCACAAACTAGAGAGGATAAGTGAAGAGAAAATTTTCATGCAACCTGCCATATACACTTTGATGGTCATTACGACCATTGGAGCATGATTATGGAAAACCTTTTGAGATCTAAAGGTTATTGGAGTCTAGTTGAGACTAGTTATGAAGAACCACGTGCAGGAGAAGCATTGAGTGAGGCAGGGCAAAAGAAATTAGAGGAATTGAGGGTTCCAGACCTCAAAGTAAAGAATTACATGTTCCAGGCGATCGACATGACAATTCTTGAGCAAATTCTGGAGAAACGCACCTCGAAGCAATATGGATTCTATGATTTTTTTTAAGAAAATGGTAGGGTGAAGCGTTCGACTCTACAAGCATTGAGAAGAGAATTCGAGATTCTGGAGATGAAAGTAGGTGAGACTATTACTAATTATTTTGCTCGTGTTATGACAACTGCTAACCAGATGGGGAGTAATGATGACCAAATGAGCGAAATAAAAGGTATCTGATTTGCTTTATAGATGATTTCAGTAGAAAAGCATGGGTGAATTTCTTAATTGAAAAATCAAATGCATTTACTTCTTTCAAATTCTTTAAGAACTATGTGAGAAAGAAACTGGTTTGGCCATTAAGAGTTTGAGGACAGATTGTGGTAGGGAATTCACCTCAGGAGAATTCAATGACTATTGCAAGATGAATGGAATAAAGAGGCAATTAACCAATGGCTATACTCCGAAATAAAATGGTGTTGCAGAGAGGAAAAATCGGACGGTAATGAAGATGGTAAGATGTTTATTATCTGAAAAATGTAATTCGAAGACCTTCTGGCCTGAGGCTGTGAATTGGACCATCTATGTGTTGAATAGATGCCCCACACTATCAGTGAAAGATGCAACTCCAGAGGAAGCTTGGAGTGGAGTTAAACCATCTGTAGAACATTTCAGGGTATTTGGAAGTATTGCTCATGTCCATATTCCTGAGGCTCGAAGGACAAAACTTGAAGACAAGAGTTATAGTTGTGTTCTATTGGGAGTAAGTGAGGAATCAAAAGGGTATAGACTTTATGATCCAGTATCAAAAAAGGTTGTGATAAGCTGTTATGTTGTATTTGAGGAGAAGAAGAAGTGGGAATGGGATAAAAGTTACGAAGATCAAATTCTACTAGACTTGGAATGGGGAGATGAGGATGAGCAAAATGTTTCAATTGAGTATGAAAAAGAAGATGCAGAAAGCATTGAAGTACTCCCAAGTCCTATTAGTCTAGAAGGTTCTCCAGAATTCCCTAGTTAGTTCAGAACAAGTTAGGAGAATAAAAGAGTTCTGGTATGGATGAAGGACTACGTAATTGGTGACAGTCTTGGCCCCTTTGATGAAGATATTAATGTCAACATGGCTTTCTTTGCTAGTGCAGATCCAAGATTTTATGATGAAGCAGTAAAGTCTGGTAAATGAAAACAAGCCATGGATTCAGAGATGAAATCAATTGAGAACAATGGAACATGGTTCCTAACAGAGTTACCAAGAGAAGCTAAAAACATTGGGCTTAAATGGATATACAAAATGAAACTGAATGAGTTTGGAGAGGTTGAGAAGTATAAAGCTCGCTTAGTTGCAAATGGTCATGCACAAGAATATGGAGTTGACTATGAGGAGGTGTTTGCACCAGTAGCTCGATTGGATACGGTTCGAATGATTCTTGCCTTCGCTGCACAAAAGGGTTGGAACATTTATCAATTTGACGTTAAGTCAGCATTTCTCCATGTAGAATTGACTGAGGATGTAACAACCAAGGGGTTATGAAGTAAAGAATGAAGCTCACAAAGTTTATAAGCTCAACAAGGCATTGTACGGACTCAAACAAGCACCTCGGACTTGGTTCAGTCGGATTGAGTCATATTTCCTAAAAGAAGGCATTCAGGAGATATGATAGTGAGCAGACACTTTTCATCAAAACCAACACTGAAGGTAAACGTTTGATTATAAGTTTGTATGTTGATGATTTAATTTACACGGGAGATGATGAGGCTTTGATCAATGAGTTCAAAGGTTAGATGATGAATGAATTCAATATGTCGGATTTGGGAAAAATGAGGTATTTCCTCAGCATTGAAGTAATGCAGTTTGATGAAGGGATCTTTATAAGCCAAATGAAGTATGCCATGGAGATTTTGAAAAGGTTTGGGATGGAGAGCAACAATGAAGTTTAGAATCCGATCATTCCGGGGTTTAAGATGTCTAAAGATGAAAGTGGAGTGGAGGTTGATGGCACCTTTTATAAGCAATTGGTGGGAAGCATGATGTATCTAACAACCACAAGATCGGACATGATGTTTGCAGTTAGTCTGATTAGTAGGTATATGTCAAAATCAACAGAACTTCATCTCATGGGAGCTAAGAGGATTTTACGTTATCTACAAGGAACAACTGAGTTTGGGATTCTTTATAGGAAGGGAGGGAATAAGGAGTTAACTAGCTTCACCGACAGTGATTATGCGGGTTGTTTGGAAGATAGAAAGAGCACGTTGGGTTATGCTTTCATTTTGAGCTCTGGAGTTGCTTGGTCTGTTGGGGTTGTATACTAGAAAGCATGCTTTATGAGTTGTTTATGTATTAATAACTCTAAGAACTATCATTCTCCGCTATTTGTGAAGAGATATTATTGTTACATGGTTTGCCCTTTATGATCTAGTGATTATATTCTGAGAAAATATAATCTGTGATTATAATCAAGCAAGCAAGTCTAGGTCTTTAGCATTATAGGCTGAGTAGTGGCCAGGGTCACTTAAGGTTACATCATCCGGCTTTCTTGCAAAAGAAAATCAATTTAACAGCCTAGATAGCCTTAGACTACCTATCGTGAAAGGCTGCAGTGTCAGACCAAATGTTTGCTAGCCTTTGGCGAATAGAAGACACTGGTGTGGTATAGCACTGAATGGATTCGCGTGAGATAAGTTTTTCTTGTTGATTACTGAAAGACGAGGTGTCGGTGATGTTTAGTTCTTAATCATTGTATTTAGCATTAAGCATATGTCACTAGTTACTCATTGCTTTGATTCATTGAAAGGTGCGGGTTTTTCGCAACCCAAGAATCCTAATGTTTTGGGCTGTGGTGATTAGTGACTAGTGGGTGCTAGGATTGCTATTACATTGAATCGTGTCCCGGGAGAGTTCGGGTTGATAATATCCCCAACAGGTGTTCGAGAAAAAGAATTTATTATACGAAACCCGACCAGTTGGAATTTATTCCAGTATAATAAATAATGTTCTTGAACTAGACCACTCTTGATAAAAGATGTTAGTTAATTAAAGCTAGCAACATGCTTAAATTAATTAATGGATATGAGAATCTTAAACACGGGAAATAAATTAATTAAAAAGGAAGCCCAAATTATTTGTAATTTGGATTTGGACGGGTATGTCAATATTAATTTATATAGTGGTCCAAATTAATATTCTATTGGGCTTCAATTAAATTGGGACTCAATTTAATTAGCAATAGGGTGGCCTAATCCAAATTTCCTTGGATCTCTAACCTAGTTCCTTCATATTCTATAAATATAAGAAAAGGGAGAAGAAATAATTGATGATTCATATTCCCTACATATAAATTACGTGATTCTCTATATTCTTTCTTTTCTTGTTCTTTCTCTAGTCATATAGGGTTTGATAGCTACTGTCCACACCAGTATTCAAATCTGGAATTGGAAATAGGTTAGAAGATCTAGGGTCGATATCAAGATCTACACATGGAGAAGACACCAGCAATCATCAGATCTTTGGAGATCTAATAACTGTAAGTATTCAGATCCGTAGCAGCATGATTTTAGGATTTAAATTCTAAATTATGCGTTTTATGTGCGTTCTTCGACCAGCAATCATCATATCTTTGGAGATCTAATATGTAACATCCCTAAAAAGGGGCTAGTCGGAACAGTGATTTCTCCGATCGTCGGACAAGGGTTTCGACGATAATTTAA
>JAYDZE010542141.1:0-14448 GCA_034509125.1 Monilaria moniliformis
TTCTTATTACATGTGGCAATTTCTAAGCCATTAGATCATCAAAATCAATGGTTGTTATTTGGTCTTAGTTCTAATGGAAGATGTGAGTTCTCATTTGATTACTACTCTATATATATATATAAGCTAAACCATTACCATATATAGTTGTCCCACTTAAACACATTTACATTAATAGTAATGATTTTAGATCTTTTCTTTCATCTTTTGTATTTTGTTCTTTTTATTTTTTTATTTTTCGTTTCCTATTAATTTTTTTATTTTGTGTTTGATCGTTTTATTTTTGTAATTATTAATTATTATTGTGATTAAATAAAATTTGAGCATATGAATGTATTTGTTTATTCAACTTAATAAAAATATTAATGTGTCTCAGAATCAAGAACAAGACTTTTCGATTTTGTTTTCATTGAGTGCTGGCGTGGTGGCTGTCGACGGCGGCAAAGGAGTAGAATCTAGAAAGCAGTGACGGCGACGAGATCTGGCGGAGCAAGGCGTTGGTGACGTGAGATAGTGGCGCTGCTCTCGGGAGAAGAAGAGGCAAGACGGACGGCGCTACGGCTGCGGCGGCAACAGGGAATGGAGGCATTTTTGGCCGGAAGTAAATTGGAATGTAAATAGAATTACATAAAATAATTTGATAAAAAGTTAGGATGATTTAATAAATGTTGATGATCTTTCTTTCCTTTAATTAAATTGCTGGCTCCAGCTCCACCCCTATTAAAATATTGAGCTGATTCCTTTTATAGCTAGACTGAATTAAACTAAACTTAACTACAAAGCTATGTTAAATAAGTAAGGTACATTGGTTGAAAGTATTTGATCTGAGAAATACCGTTTTATAATCTAGCAATCATTTTATCGTTTTTAACATATATATATATATATATATAAATAATTACAATAAAATACACATACTATTTTTCATCTCTACCCTACAACCACCATTATTAATAACTTCAACGCACACACGATCCAACAATAATACACAATGAGATCATTACTAACCAACTAAAAATGTGAATATACCACTAATATGCGTTCCACAATAAATATAGTCCCTTCTGTTATTTTCGTCAATCCATAATAAAAATAATATTTCTACTAAATACATACCTCTTATATTTTAAACCTAATTTATACTCATATATTGCCAAAAATCTAATATTCACTGTATATCTCCCAATAATATCTTAAAATCCGTGTCCTACACTCTAAACCACACATATTGTGGATGGATGGAGGGGAGTCGTTGGCAATGAAGATCGTAGGGTCGATTTGAAAAACAAATGATATTATAAATATTTCATTATAATTACTCATACATTAGAGTATACTATATGCTATATATATGTTAAAAGGATCCAACAATGGGGTACAATTTTAAAGTGATGGGCGTGGTGCATAATCATAGCCTTATAGGAACAAAGGCCCCAAATATATAGGCCCTCATCTAAAATCAATATCGAGTTAAATTATTTTAGGTTTTTTGGTGTCGGTTGGAGATGATATTAGGACTAACAAAACCAGCAATACAAATGCAAGCAACATCTATTCTATTTTACTCGACAAGCAACATCGATCAGTATCATATGAAAGTGTGTATTCATACAAATATTTATATACCTATGACATTCTTATTTTAAATGTTAAGGATAGTTCAGTAATATAGTTAGTAAATGTAGAGAGAAGGGACGGGGGATTATATAGAATTTTTTCCCTCTAGATCATTTGTATTAAGCGATTTTTAGTTATTACAAAAGAAGTTTTGCATGATCCCATCTCTATACAATACATACATTGATATCACATTGCAGAATCCTAACAAAGGCAAAAAATTCACATTAGTATCACATCGAGTATGCTACCATAGGATTTTAATTATGTACTTTTTAGTTTTTAATTATGTAATTTTTAGGATATTTAACTATGTAATTTTTGGCTTTCAATAGTGTAATATTAGGGTTTTTTATTATTGATTTTTTTCATTTTAATAAAATTCATATTTTTAGTTAAATTAGAAATTTAATTTAATTAGAATATATAATAAATGTAAGAGCTAAGAAATTAATAAATAAAAAAAGTTGTGACTTATGAATAGTGCATGGGAAGAGATGGTGAATGGATATGATTGTGTGAGGAATAATTAAGTAAAAAGTGATATGGAGTCCATAAATAATTAATAAATAGTTAAAAAGAAATATATGGTGAAAAGACATCATTGTGAATAACTTAAAATGTCCCAAAAGTTCTCAAAATCATGTTTTGCCCAATTACCACTAGATAATAATACAAAATGAGTTTGAACATGCCAAATTTTGAGGGCAGGCCTAGTTTTTTTAGAAACGGATATAATATAGAACATGAATTATTCTAAAAAAAAGGGACTTGCTTTGAGGCTGCAACTGATAGATACTAGTAGTATACAGCAGGGGTCTGTTATAGTGTTCAACCGACCTTTCTTTTATAATGCAAAAACATTAATATACATACACTGATTCAATTCATTTTTATGTTTCTAAGAGACACTTTTTCGAGTCCTATACAATATTAATTATTGTATCATATGTGTTTATATTTGGTCGCGGTGAAAGGAGTAGGGCACTGAATCATGGTCTTTCAATCTTATAAAGGTAAGGTATAGCATTAAATTACAATAAAGTCTATCTATTAGATATTTATTTATATGTACTATGTATATAAATACTAATTAATAACAAATTTACCATGAAGAGTAGAGAAGTGTTGTTAGATTGTATTAGACGAATCATGATCTAGATATGCTTTAGATTTGAATAAGACCCGTCTAACCAATCTTTACCAATACCATCATATAAAAAGAAAATCTAACACGCACATTTTCATTTTTCAAATTTATAACTCTAAAACATCAAATCATGCATCAAATAAAACCAGACACGTTGTTCCCTTTATAACATCTTCCATCAGATAGTAATTCCGAGTATATATTGTCCTCGTGCATTGCATATAGAATAACGAGAAGCAGTGAGATTTACATATAGTTGTATGCTACTCTAAAATGAATAAATGCAACCATAAATAGTAGCATATGTCATACCTAAATAGGTGCGTATGCCTAAGAAAGTTCATATTGCTAGTCTTTTTAATATGTTTTATGCTACATGAATATATCGTACGAATCTTCCAATGCGTTTAATTTTGTCATGAACAAAAATCAAATCTACCCGATTTGCTAAGTATGTCTTATTATTTTTAATATAGCAAATAGGGTATTATCTACTAGCAATTCAATAAAGTTCCAGTAGGTTATTTCTTTTATAAAATCGATACTATTGTATTTGATTTATTGAAGTGTTGTATACATGCATTAATACAGTGCATATGTCAAACAAATTCACAGCAAGAGCGAATATCTTGCATAAGAAATTGGTGAATGTTGGAATGAAGAGATTGACGAGGAATTTAATTTGAGTTCGTCAATGCAATTGATTGCAATTATATATATGTAGAAATATGATTATGTCAATAATATTGGCTAATGAAAGCAAGTGAGAAATAAAGGACGAGCATTTTACTTGTGTTTCCCACGTAAATTTTTATTATTGCGATGCTCCGAAATTCCCCGAAATTTAATTTCTATATCTTTTACTTGAATTTTTATATCGAAACCTTTATTTTTATTTTTACTTTTATTTTTATTTTTATTTTTATTTTTATTTTTATTCTTTTATGCTGTATATGCTGTAAATTCTCCATTTATTTTGGGCTTTGCCTTGGCTAAATGGGCTTTGAAAATATAATTTGCTGATTTTGAGGCCCAACGCTAGAATATGTTGGCACAATGTACAGAAGACAAACTATTGTTTCATAGTCTTTCCTTTCAATGGATATACAATAATCCTATATCACAAATTTGTGAAAGAATCTAAGTATGGATTCAAGCATACTTATTAGATGGAAAAAAGATATGTATTTATGAACGTCTTGAGTTTATAGCTTTACTTTTAGTTAATCACTCAACTTTTAATTTTAAAGTGTTATTCTTCTCTAAATTCTTTTAACTTTCACCATTTTTTGAATTTGCATATCAATTTTAAAATTTATATATAATTTACTCAATTATTGATTTCATCTGATTTTGCAATTTCAGAGGATTTCAGTCAATGTTCATGCTAACATGAATAACTCAAAAATTGACAAGGCATATATCATCTGACGTGACATAATTGAAAGCTTGGAAAGCTAGGGACGAGTTGTTTATTAAAAATGCTGAAATCGTTTTCTTCTAAATTTGTCACTGCGTCAGATCTCTTTCTCAATTACTCACTGTGTCGAATTCCCTAGCCTTTTATCCTCCCCGCTTTCTCACTTTCTCTCTTCTTGTCCGCTACTATAAATTCCCCCATTCTCTCGTCTCTCTGTCATGTGAATTGATGGAGATAATAATCCCTACAATTTCGGCCTAAAAAAAGACGTTATTCTCATAACTAAAAGCGGCGTTGTTTTATTTATCAACTTATTATGCCACGTCAATTTCTCAGATATCCATATCAGCACGAATATTGACCGGAATCTTCTAGGATTACAAAATCAAATGAAATTAATAGATGAGTAATTTACATATAGATTTTAAAGTTAGTATACAAAACTAAAAAAATGGTGAAAGTTCAATGATTTACAGATAAATAACTATTATTTAAAAATGAGATTGATGTAAAAAAATTTAGGGAAAATTTATTGTCAAGTGGATACTTTTCCTTGTTGTGTCTTCTGAGAAAAGGTTAAACATTAATAATATTGGACACTAAATTATTATTATTATTATTTGATTTTAGTGAATTCTTGAATGACTCCATTGTTCTTATATTAGTTTTCTATTTTCTCATACAATATTATTTCGGCATTGGGTTGACAATGTACACTATATGTCATCTTCAAGTGTTGAGTTTCTCATACGCGTGGGCGTGGCACTTTTATAGCCTTAATCTGATTAATTGTGTTCATTCAACAAAATAGATTAAGAAATTATTTGAAAGCGTACGCTTTTAAAGCAAATTTTCAGTGTTTTTAGCCCCAAGGGTCCGACCGGTCGGGCCATTTTAGATCCCTTTTTTTGGACGTCTAATCCAGCCCCAAAGTTCAGATAGACGGACCACTTGTTTGATTTCTAGTTTACTATACGCCGCAAATGTGCGATGTATCGGATATAGTGATTGCAAGGTTGTATTCATGTAAATTGAAAAAATAACCATATCAATACTGTTAGGACTCATTTAATTTTAGGCGTATTGCAGTCGCTCTTCAGAGAATATCTCCTCTGAAGCGCCCGCAAGGAAACCCACACTGCATTACATTTCTGGCTGTGTGGAAATAATGGCGGATCTAGAATTTAAAAATTGAGGAGGAGAAATAAAATGATAAAAAAAAAATATAATCTCCAATATATCCAAAACTTTTATTTATGTTTATCTTACTCTCACACAGTCACACTTCTGTTTGTCAATTTTTCTCGTACAGATCCGGTCTTCCGGACGGAGGGGCGGACATAGTTGTCGGAGGGGCAGCCGCCCCCTCCCGACCCCCCTACATTTGCCACTGTGTGGAAAAATTAACCAAATTTTGTTGAGTTAATATGGAGTTTGAAAGTACTGTAAATCTGGACTAATGACGATCCAACTTGTTAATGACTTGCGGGAGTCCTCAAACCTAATTAAATTTATGGGCCTGTTTTGTTAGTTTGGGTGGATCGTTTGACTAGGACCATTTTCTCATTATAAGTAGTCGCATTATTTTCTATAATGATATACAAAAAATATAGAGTGAAATCTCCAGGTAACCAATCTGATGTGTTTTTGTTGCTCTTGTAAAATTGTTGCGACTCCTTGGACATCTTTTGGCAACCTATTTGCATCCGCTCATTCTATTCTTTTTCTCTCGTTTTAGCTCTTGTGTTGGATTCATTTTTTCCCGTGAATTCGTGTCAACCCGAATCTCAATCCTATCATGTTCCTTTTCCTCAATTTTACTGAAATTCCATCAAAATAACCAATCAAGTATAATACTTCACGAGATACTGATTTTTTTGGCAAATTTACAAGATAATGATACAAATTAACTTATTTTAAAGATGATTTTCCGTCACAGTTATCATTATATACACCATATCATGATATAGCAAACACATGTTTCTCACCACTTTTGACATATCTATCAATATCACAACGTATATCTACCGACACAATCATATTTCCTCAGTTTAAGATATTACATATCAATATTTCACTCTTTGGTAATTAAATGAAGATACCTTATACGTAACGTACCCTTGATAAAAGAAAAGCATCATTTCCTAATTAAAATTGTAAGAAATGTGACAACCGCAAAATTAGCAGGAACACCATAATATAAATATATATTTATGCAAAATCTCAAGTCAAATCTATAAAGAAAGTTGTTAGGCGACAGAATGTGGCTACTTGCGATCCATACATGTCCTAAAAGAAAGGAGCTAATTTTATTTCTTATTTTTCAATAGGCCACGTATGGTGTAATTGTACCTTATGAAATATTATTTATATCGTGCCATATTCTAGACCTCATACAGTCATTACTTGCCTTTATGGGCAATAATATTTATTAAACCATATCAAATTGATTTACCAATCTAATTATATTCGTGACATGCAACATCATACTAGATGAGAGTTGAAAATATATTCTTATAAATTATAAAAGTTGGTGACAATCACTGATGTGGTTGTGGAGGATCAAGGCCAATAATCTATAGCCTTCTCAGGAGTAGAATTTCATCAGAGTTTACTATCTTCTTATAGAATATTGATCCTGTATAACGATGTGATGAAGAGTTGACGGTTACTTAATGTACTTGTCATGTATCCATGAGTAAGCCACAATAAATTGTGAGACATAACAGTAAAATAGATTAAGATCCGTCATATGGTGTTAATATTTGGATCGAAACTCGTATTTGCTGATATTACAGATGTACTAATAATTGGGTGTGATCCGTTAATTAACTCCTAACCCCTAAATTATTCATAAACCCAATTATTAAATTGGAATTCCTTATAGTTAGTCATTCCTAAATCCTTTGGACTTATTCATTAATTAGTAATTATGGATTAACAAATTGTGAAACCATAATCATGGATTATTATTTCTTTAGGTTCACCAAACAATATAACTTTTTATGGTGATCTCATAAGAGATCTAAGGTTCAAACCTTAGAATTCTCCCATCTCAAATTAAAATTAAAAAAAAAATCATGAATTTTTAAACTTGAATTATGAGTTAACAAGTTATAATTAATTGTAATTCAAGTCGACCACACACAAGAGTTTGTTTATTTGTATATCATTGGTTAATGTTAGTTTTTGAATTTGAGTCTGGAATGGTCAAATTATTAACAAAGCAAATACTTGTGTACATCCAAATGCATGTTGCATCCACCTTAATTAGAGTCACCAATATCCATAAGAATTTAATAGTCCCAAATGAAAACTTATTAATTTACAATTAAAATTTATTAATCTGAATTAATATTCAATTAAGGAATGTATTGGGCATTCAGTGCCTTTAAAAGGAATACTCTCACTAGCTTTATATATGCTTCTTACATTTACATGTCAAATTTTAGTAGAGATGTTAGTTCAGTCTAAAATCTGCCGATTGACACGAATAGCCACTAAATTTAGAGAATCATGGTTGGAAATTTCTAAATCAATAAAATTTCAGTCCGAATTATCCGGCGCTCTGATTAGCCCGCAGCCCGAGCAGAGCTGACTCGAAATCCAATGAGTTAGCTTTACTTGTAACTATTGCTTATTTTTCCAGCTTGTTTGAGACTGGTTCGGCATTTTAATGCTAATTTTGATTAAATGAATAACTACACAAAAATAAAATTAACCCTCCAATTTATATCTATTGTATATATACATTAGTTTTCTACTAATATAATATAATAATAAATAAACAAATTAAAAATTCAAGTTTGCTATAAGAAATATTTTGAATTCTAAAACATACTTTAAAATTTATCAAAATGCATTTGTGTTTCATTTTAATGTTACAAATCTTAAATTAATTTTTTTTAACATACCGAGATCTATCATAACTTATTCTTATATGTGAAATCATTCAACAACTCAAGTTTCATCAAACGTCATTCTTATCCATTGTCAATTTTTTAATGTTTATACTAATAGTACTTCATCTTGTGAATTTAAATATATATTTCAAAAAAATTCCAATTAAATAGTGTACATTTTATAAATATGAGTAATTTTCCTCATTAATCATTAGAGAGATCATGCATCACTCATTAGTTTCATCGTTAACTTTTAGCTGATTAGTCCGTTGGGCTAGCCCGAGACCCAAATGTTTAAAGTTATAGTTAAAATTTTTAACCTAATAAAATTCCAATCCAATTAGCCCACACCTGATTAATCCGCAACATGAATAAAACTGATCAGAAACTTGATAGCTGACACAATTAAAAATCCCTAAATTTAGCTATCCAAATTTCAAACTTAATTTGAACTTCTCACGTTAAACATAAACGAATTCAGATCAGATAGAATGCTCCTAATATTTAATCACACCAAAAGGTGGGAGACTATAATTGGTCAATCATTTCGATAATTTTGAAAAACCCTATGAATATTTGCAAAAGTCTCAAAAGCAAATCCAAAACGAATTGTCTCAGCTGACATCACCTGATTCAGTTCCTTGCAGCTACTGTACTAATGTGAAAATATGAAAGTTTCACATTTGACCAACCGGTTTATGCCACGTGTCCATCTCTCTCTCTCTCATGTTAGAAACAAAGGCGTAGGACCCACATCACCGGCTCTTTCTAATCCACAATTAGTAGTCAACCATTGCGTTAATTAACCTAATCATGTTGAGTTTAATGCTTCTTAATCGGATGCAAAGCAATCCCCATTTGAAAAGTGGCGTGATCTTGATTGGATTGATATTGTCATCTTGTTTGTGGTGGCACTCTCAATTTCAATTTGGTGCTAATCTTTAGGTGTTAGATACCAAACAGTGACCACTTTGGATTAGATTAGTACGTAATAATCAAGAAATGTGATTAACTAATGATATAATTGAGTATTTGAATCTCCCACGCGTCGTTAAATCAACAAGGATGATTTGTTGTAGGAAACATACGCGACAGATCTTGGAATATTCGTAGATTTAAGAAAATGTGTTTAATTTTGGTGGCATGATAATGTTATAAATCTATTGTGGTATTTAATATATTTTTCTTTGAACTAATTAATTATATATATATTGTAGAATTCTGCCAATAATAACTCTTCGTGTTTTAACTGATTTTTTATTTTATTTTATAAGAATTACGATTGCCAGATTCATTATGGGAAATTATTTTCCACATGGAACATTTAAATTTTAAACAGAATTGAATTTCAATTGTTTGTTTGAATGTTTGGTCATGCACTCCACTGTGGGGGCTCAAAAATCCATTTGGTAACTGCCAGATTCATCGATCACATCATCCGCTCTGCGAATTCCCGACAACCCTATAAAAAGATTATCAGGTCTTGCACCCTTTTAATAATATGAATTTTAATTTGTCACACTAGTATAGTAGATGATTCGAGACAAAATTAAAAAATTTAAATACAGTTTAAGATATGTTTGACTATTTAGCCAAAAATAAAACTGATCCGCAGTGGAAAATATGATCCCTCATAGATTATTTATCTTGTATTTGGAAACACCAAGTAAAATTGTTAGAATTCTTAACTTATATTAATTAGTAAAATTCAATTAATTGATAGACATAATAATTAAATTATAATTAATATGCATAATACTTTTTCTAATACATAAAGTAAGACTTTCTTAAATTAAATTATTACTTAATATAATAATAATAATAATAATAATAATAATATACAACACAAAATATGATTTATAGTTCAAAAAATTACATTAAAATTTGCTTAATAAGTTATTAATTAATAATAACAATAATCATTATTATAGTTTATATTTTAATAAAATAATAAATATAATATTAAATATGTAAATAAGTGAGAATTCTGAAATTAGAAAATGATTATTTATGAAAAGTTAGAGGATAGAATTTTAATTCTTTTTATTATTTTTATTATTTCAAGATTTTTATTTTCCCAGTAGATAAAAAATCAACTAAATATAGAAATTTAAAAATCTAAAATCAAATTATTTTCTCAAAGCAAAACCCTATTAGATAAACAGGCCATTACTTCCAAATCAGAAGTTCGGATTTTGGCGCTGAGTGGTAAAGCCAAATGTCTAACAACTAATTAACAATTTTAAGCACTTCGTATATATGGAGTATATATTATGGACAAACTATCATTTATATAGAATTAATAATCATATAAACTATTGTAGCATCATCATTTCATTTTCATGTACTATCTTTAATCACCATCATATTTAATGCATATAGCGATTGTACATGATCATTTCTGTCAAACAATAATATGTATTAGCATCGCAGGCGTACAACAATTTCTTGATTTCAAAATCATAAATCACTATCACTTTAAAGCTTTGGAAAATTCCATAAATGTTAACATGAAACATAGTTTTTTTTGTCAATATATACATATTACCTATCTAATAATTTGGTGGCGTACACGTGTCGTCTCTTAAAGTCGACAACGTGGAGATTTTGCGCCGCCCGTGACTGCACAATCTTCATTCTCATTAGTCTTTACGTGTTCCACTTCTCTTATCTAATTGGGCAGCAACATATGTATGAAAGGGTTAAAATGGTCTTTTACATTGGAGAAATGGGACTCCCAGGCTCCCGCTACATATCAATCCACTTTGCATCATAAACATGATGTTTTGAGGTTATTTTGGTCTTTTGGTCTCCAGCAAAATACGGTATGAAAGGGCTAAAATGGTCTTTTGGTCACCAATACATCATTCAAAGAATCATTAACTGCAATTACTATTCATAAATACAACTTTGAATTGTTCTTAGTCTGAATTTGAAATGATTTTCAAACCATTGCATCCTTAATTGTAGTCAATCAAATAACCTTTTTCCTTAATAGATTAACAATTTGTTGGATAGAGCAATCAATAGTGCAATGACAATCACCATCTATGAAAGTTGGTGAAATATATCAAATATAATATTCACTGATAATTTCTGTAAAAGATAAACGAAAAGCGGGAATCGCAGGTATTCATAATTAATTTATGCAATACTACAATATAGCTATTTTTCATGTGGAGTGAGTCCGAGTTTTACTTAAACAAGTTTGTTTGACTTATAATTTTAAATGGTCTTGTCTCATAACCAACATATATATGTTATTCCTAACTTTATAAAGAAGATAAATATGCTTTAATCACTTTAGATAGTCGGCAAAAAAATTAACCAAACATAGTCTTTTACATCGAAATTAATTGAAAATAATAACCACAATATTATATATATATATATATTTATAAGGTTGCATTAAACTCAAACCATACTATTAGTTCATAATTAAGATCAAATATAATTCATTGAATTTAAAATTGGATGGCCATGATTTAAGAAAAACGTGTAACATTATACAAGTATTAACAAATAATTATAAAGGTATAATTGTCACACGAAAATATTAATTGTCTATTTATTTTCGTTAGTTAGCGAAATTTATGGAATGTATAATGATATACATTTAATGTTATGATGATTTACGTTCAACGTCGTGATTTAAATTCAATGTTATGCTGAAGTATATTTTCAAATTTGTAATGACGCCTTAAATTTTGTTGCTGGCGTGTTATGCTGACTAATTACTCCACAAAATTTGTCAACTATCATTATTCCGCATATTTCTTATAATCTTAGCAAAAATTCATTCTTGAAAATTCAAAATCATTGTAACTATAAATACAACTAACATGTTAATTCAAAATTACTGTAACTACAAAAAATAGATATCCACGATCATCATAACTTGTATTACTATATCATGATAGGGGACTGAAGTTAGTATAATATACATAATTTATTATCACCATTATACCGTTCACACTAATGAGAATGTGTGAATGACAACAAGAGACATATAAGCATGCATAACACATACCGATACCATTACACAACATACTAGATGTCGTTAAAATATTTGTGGATCATCATTATTTCAAAAAACTGATATCATTACACAACAACAAACATATATGCATAACTCAATACTTATATCATTACACAACGTATTACATCATAATATTTGTGAATCCTCGTTATTATAAATTTGTGCATGTTACCATAACCTCAAAATATATCATAAATAACTTTTCTCCATAATTCACGGTTGTTACCATAATTGCATAATCCCTTTTAAATAAATCTCTTACTATAAAAATGTCATTTACCATAACCGCCTAATGTGATTTTATAAAATAACATTTTGCTATTAAAATAATAATAAAATAATGTCACGTGTTATTAATTTTGTCCATCAAATCTCAAAATTTGGCATATATAATTTTTTCCTAATTCTATAATATAAAATAGTTCGAAAATTATTACAACTATATATATATATAGGTGTATTCAAATCAGAACCATTTCATATTGCAGAACAGAGACTGAATGGAAACCGTTGATTTCGAGGATCTAATGGATGAAAACATGTCACGTGGAATTTATTTTTATTTTTTTTAATTACCGAAAGGATAATTTTGTCTAGTCTAATTTTTGGCCAAATATTTGTTTCCTATTTTTATGGGATGTGATTCTTCCATTAATAACGTGGTTATGGTAACTGGCGGATTTTTAGGAATGAAAAACGTGAACAACCGAAAATAAAGCACCAGTGGGAATTCGAAAATATACTTCAGCATAACATGAATCTAAATCATCACAACGTCGAATGTAATCACCAATTAAGAATTTGTCCCGAATCATATTTGCAATTCTTTGGCAATATGAGTCACTAATAATACTTTTTAATTGGTATATTCTTACAATTTGTGAAATGAAATATCAAATAAGACACCCCATTCGACTAATGATCTCCCAACACATCAATCTATGCTTGTGGAATTAGTTACACTATTTACTAATCAAGTTGCCATTATCGTAAGTGGGAATAAATAATTATCTCCAATTAAATAATTAATCAAGATGCGATTTGCTTGAGTAGGTTATTCAATTTGGCACTAGAAGCAGTAAATATGCACCGCGACATTATATACTAATATTTGATTTCCTGTCAAACCAAAGCAATATTGCTTTAATTTTTAAAATATTTCTAAGGATTATCACTAGGTATGTTATTATAAAGAGCTACAGTTTGTCAGAGGCAATATTTACATTAAACGTGTGGAGATAATGCATGGCATGCCAATAAAATTAGCACTTCGTTGCAACTCAAATGACTTTTTGGCCACATATAGGCAATTTTGTTGTCAATTATGTAGTTAAAGGTTTTTCATTAGCAGAAAAGGTTTTGAACCTTTATATTGTTTATTTTGCCAAGTGCCAACTTTTTAAAAGAATTTTTCGTGTCCAACTGAACGAAAAAGAGCCCGTTTCGTGTAGAAGCAGGAGTTGGCGAGAAAAGAATTTGTTTGACCACAAATTTTGCCTATTGGCCGTGAGAATATATGTGGTCCGCGAGAAAACTTGGAATAGATGCCGTCAACGAGATAGTAGTTTATCTCATACTGACGTCTATTGACCGTGAAGCTTATGGCTGAGGTCCTACCGGTCAACACGTTGTTGAAGATGTTGGAGTGGTTTGATGTCGTTGTTTGACCTAGCGCTACCAAATAAGGCATGCCAAATCCTAGCCGGTAGTCGGCGACTGCTTTTAGGATGAAGTCGGTGCCACGACCACTGGTATATTGCTCTCTCCATGCCGATGGATAATTTTTTCACTCCAAATGCATGCAGTTGATGTTGTCAAGCATATGTCAAGGAAGTTGTGTCGTTCTTTGTGCATATTGCGCAAGTACTAGCAGTTTTGGGTTGTTGGTGACCTCGAGTTTTATGTGCCGAATGCGTCTCAAATGCCATTGTTTCAAGCACGGCCACCTCGTGGTTTAGGATACGTGCAAGTACTCGTCCATCATGTCGGAACTTCTGCCAATTGCGAGTTGCCGGATGATCAACGTATATTTTTGGAGTGTGGAAAAGCCTTGCAGCCCAATACCGTCTTGCCACTGTTGGAAGTACTCTTCACATGCTGCCAATGTATTTGTTATACGCATAAACAAATTTCGGCTCATACAAAACCGCCGCAGAAATACACCCGTCCCCTATTGCGGATTTTTGGATAAATAATCTGCGATGAGACGAGTGTCTGCGCCTTCTCTGTCCGGGTGGACGTATCGCCTGTAACATCCCTAAAAAGGGGCTAGTCGGAATAGTGATTTTCCGATCGTCGGACAAGGGTTTCGACGATAATTTGA
>JAYDZE010542152.1:0-14447 GCA_034509125.1 Monilaria moniliformis
AACAATCCTGCTTGTTTATATTTGCATAGTATTGGGGCTGATGAAGACAGTTTTGGAAAAGACGAGGTTGCTGCAGTCCATACGAGGTATCATATGTACAAATTTCTCTCTTTTCTGTGGGTTGTATTCCAGCATTTTACTTGTGTTGGATCTTTTTCTTTTGATAAACATTTTCCGCGAACACCATGAACTAAGTGCTTGTGATATTATGAACAACCTGCAGTTTAGGACGAGGTATAATGATTTTTGTAGGAGTCAGGCTCTACCTGGATTATATATAATATAATAGTTCTTGTTTCCAGCAAATTATTTTCATTCAGAATTATGATGCAGCTGGTATAAGCATTTTTTTTTTCTCTACTTATTTATTTTGAAAGCATGACAATGTACCCCATTTAAATGGCTAAGCCGTGCTGATAGATATATGGTCTTTTATTGACCCTCTATGTAATTTATGTCGCCCTGTCTTTAGTATATTGGAAATGCTATGCTACATGCATTTGACACTATTCTTCTGTAATAAAAATGGATCACGAACATGTCAGCTAGCTTGCTCATAGCAGTGAATGTTGTCAATATCTACTCTTTAATTGGTTATTGGTGCTTTATATATATATATTTTACTTAGGCTTGACTTGTTTTAATGGATGGTTTTTCTTTACCAGTTGTTTAGTTTGGGTATGTATATGTATGCATATTCCATGAGCAATGGGTGAGTTTATCAGATTTATTTCTTCATATGCAAATCAAAATTAATGTATCGGTAAGCGTTGTATTTGCTTTTTGCTGCCTTTGAAATGTTCATATTTTTATTTTATTTTAAAGGAGTAGAGTTCAACAAATTGTTGGTGCTGCCAGCAATGTCACAAAGCGCTCTGGCACTGTGTTGCCTCCTCCGATAGATGACGCCCAGTTTGATTCTGGTGCTTTTAGTGACAAATCTACCGCAAGAAGTAGCATATCTGTAAGTCCCACTTACAAGAGTGTGTCATCATTATAGTGGTTGCCGTGTGTTGAATTTTGCTGAAACATCGTCATTTCTGGTATCACTGTCCAGGATGGAGCTCATGGTTCAGGAGGTTGCGCTGGTGATATGTATCCCTGTAAAGACAAGGAAGGACCTATTGCACTACCCCAGAAAATGTCGACTTTTGTAGATATTGTTGGGCGATCAGGTTCTGCTGCTCCACAAAAAGATGGAACTAACCCTGAAGATGGGAGGATTCTCGATTTATGTTCTGAATTATCTTCAATTGCAGTTGGTGGTGAAATGCATGCAGAAGCTCCATATTCTATTCCTTCCCTTTTCAGGAGCCCCTCCCCTAATCATGTTGCGGATGGGTTAAATAGTGCAGATGAACCACTCGGAGGAGATTCTTTGTTACATAGTCAAAGATATAAGGACACATGTGGTTCGAGTCACAGAGCGTCTTTTCTTCATCCATTTTATACTTCTCATGTTCCGGAGGATTCGGGTGGTGCGGCGTTACACAGAAAGGCACCTAGCATGACTGGTTTTACTCTGGATCACAATCCTGTAAATAATCAAGATGATGAGGCTTCTTTACCAATCAGATGTGTAAATTCCATATCTAATGACTCATGCCAGGAGATGAAGTTCCAAAATTCTGCTAAATCTGATAGAATCTATAGAAGTTCCCAGTCATTTTCCAATGAAGAAATAGTTAAGCACTTACGGAGAATAGATAATGATAACTTGCACAATGATGATGACAATTCTGTTTTAGATGCTGTAGGGAGCAGTATAATTTCCAATATTCTGTCGATAGATTTTAATTCATGTGAAGATTCTTTGGCAATGCCTAATGATTTATCCGAGTTACTTGATGAAACTGATGGGTTGGGTGGTTCGTCTTGGAGTTCCCTAAATAGTGATCAATCAGGCTACTCATTTGCCAAACAAGATGGCTTTATGAGTCAAGTGGCTGACTCTATCCTTCCGGAGTATGGAGATAACAAGGAGCAATACTTGTATAAGCGTCAGTATCCAGGTAAAGGAAATAATTTGTTTAGATTTAAACTTTTTACTTTTGTTAAAAGAAATTCTGTTCTATATTTCATATATATTGTTTCAGATTGTGCATCATCTACAAGAAAGCTGTTTGGGTTTCGCTTTTATAAATCTCAGTTGCTTACAACGATTGTCTTGTGGGTCATTTATTATTCCCACACACTCTTTGACATGCATTGTTGTTGAAACTTGATTCTAAATTAGGACCTATGAGTGTTCGCCTAAAGAAAGAATATTACTTTTGACATTCTTAAGCATGCTAATTATACCATTATTAAGGACCCAATTAATTGTGCTAACCTTATTTTATGCTGCCAGATTCAGTTTATAGCAGGTGGGGTTCTCTTTGTCCAAGTGTCTGCTTTGACATATTCTATTTTCTGCAGTAAATAGGGCTCAAAGTTTGGCTCCACCTGGATTCTCGATGCCCTCCAGAGATCCACCTCCTGGGTTTTCTAATGGTGACAGAACAGGCTGTTTGCCCAGCCCCTCATCAGGTTCATGCCTTGATCATTTGTTTCTTAAACATTGTCCAGTGCCACTCCATCCTTAAAACTCACATTTGGTGAATATGTGTTTTATTTTGTTTCGTCATAGGTAGTCGTCTGGCCAACACTCCCTCTTTCTCGAGCACTGTGTTTCAACCATCCAAAGTGAGGCAGGGTAGCAGCTTTGATGATGCTGATTTCTTTGATCCTGCAAAGTTACCTAGTGGCAAAGGTAACCAAACAAATGGCTTTCAAAACACAATGTTTGAAGCTAGGCCATCTGGTACTCCTGGGCTGAATGCATTTGAGGACGACTCCAGATTTTGGCTTCTGATGCAACAATCTGCATCCGCACCTCAAGACTTTAACTTCTCTCAAATCGTTGCACCCCAGATGCCACCTTCGCAGCAGGACCTGAGTTTTTCTGGTCATCAAAAGGGCATGACCGAACTGGATGATGTATATGGTCTATCTTCAAGACTAGTCGATGAAAACCATAATCGAGATCCATCTTTCTTCACCCAGATGGCGAAGCAGAATTATGCAAACGGGCATGGCTTGAATACAAACGGGTACGTGCATAGCTTGGATGGGGTGAAACATAAAGGCGAGTCAGGCTTGGGAGAAATTCAGAGAAACGAGAGATTAGGAGTGAAGTACTTTTCTGGGTATGGGAGAGATCCAATGTTTAGTTCAGGCGATGTATATACCAGAGTGTTTGGATTGTAGTTTCGATGATCGAATTCCCTTGGCTAAAACTGTGTAGTTTGGGCATAAGATGAAATGTTATTAAGATCGATCCAATGCTTCACAATGGAGTGTGTCCCACCCTTACTCTCGTTCTCTCTCTCTGTGTGTGTGTGTGTGTGTGTGTGTGATGTCATTGAAAAGAAATTCAATATAATATTAACCGTGTTTGCGAGCTGATGATAAACTGCTTTAACCGAATCCCAACTGTCCAAATCTGGCATAAGCTATCATCATAGTATTATCCATTACACTTGCAACAACAAAACTAAATCTGGCAATTTCTTCCCGAATTCAGCATTTCCGTCCAGCAAGAAACCGCTGATTTTTCCCAGTAAGAAGCTTCCCATTTATGCTGCAACGGCTTCTGGGTTTGTCTTTTACCTCAAGCTTCACAAACCATTTTTATGAATGTTAATTAGAATTTAGAGTTTGTGATTCTCAAAAAAAGAAAAAAAGAAAAAGAATTTAGAGTTTGTTTTGATAGCTTATTAATTAGTATGTCTATATGGAGTTTTAAGGTTATGACATTTTATGGATGCTTCTCTTCTCTTTTGATTTAGTTTTTAGAAATTAGAGTTTGATTTTTAATACCGGATTAATTAGTATGTTTTCTTGAGGAGTTTAAGGTTATGCGAACTTGTTTCCCTTGTGTTTTAGGGACTGCAGGAAACAATAAAATTGGTGCCTATTGATCTCAAGAACAGGCCTGCTTGGTATAAGGAAAAAGTATATCCTGAACACAAGGTACACACACATTGTGTGAATTCAAACATGTTCGCTTCTGAATTTCAAGTTATTTTAGATGTTTGTTTGCATTTCCTTATGTCACTAGAACACAACAATGAAGTTAAGGGGGGGAGAGTCTTGAGTTGATCCAATATATTGATCAAAATTTTGAAGGGCCTTCGCTTTTTCTTGATGCAAGATCATCTGTGTTATCTACTATGTGTTGTAGATAAAGGAAAGACGCTTGGCCTCTCAAACTCTACTTCGTTATTCTAATTTAAAGCATCTTATGAGAGACACTGCTCTCAATTTGATCTTCCACTCTTCCCCTTCGCACGTGCAGTCTCCGTCTCCCCTATGAAGTCTTCGGGTGCTGCCTAAACTCCGAAAGCTGTATTGACCAGTGCTCGTTACTGGTTTCTTTGTGCTTAACTACTCTTTGCAGGAGCAATCCTCAGCGTTGTATGACTAGATTTCCAAGTTTATAAATGATATAAACATCTCTTATGGGTTATCAAGTTCATTTTTTTACCAAGTAATTCTCATTTATAGCTCAAAAAGATGCACACAAGAGTTCACCATTGGGCTGTGAATAGCAATCATATTACTCTTTCAAGTAAGAATCTACACAATATTCAGACTCGCAGAATCCTAATGATCATTGTACCAATATATACACATCATATAATTTTGTCAATCTATTATTTCTGCTATATGTATGGCTGCTGAGACGAATCACCCCGGTTGGCATGGCTTCTTTTGCTAGCCAAATCTCGAACAGACTAAAATGAGGCCGGTCCATTCCTGTTACTGATGATGCTTTTGGCTGTTGTGATTGGGACTTACAAGGGTCACTGAAGGCTGTGGAAAGCCGTTGCAGGAAATTGTGGTCGATTTCTCAATGGCACGGCTGAAGTGAAAGTATGGAGAAGTCGCGGGAGAGAATCCTGATGATGCTGCAGAAGAAGCCAATATGGGGACGGGGGTGACCATACCGTGTCTTGGCATTTCCCATGGCCAGTTTGAGCTATATCCAGGCAAAGGAACAGCTTCACCACACATTCTTGTAGCTAATTCCTGTCAAAAATACAATTCTAAATGTTATCTGTCAGCAACTTCATAACTCAAATGATGCATCTTTTATTATAACCTTGGAGCTTTTCTTTTTTAGTTTCAAGTGATATAAGATAATGGGATGATAAGTTTCTGATAGCTTGAAAAGGTTGCAATCTAAAAGTGTGACAATCTTCTCCTAAGAACTCTACTTGCTAATAATAGTGAGTAATTATTTTTACTGCAATACCACATCTGTGCAGCCGAATGATACAGTTACCAAATAGGAGTCTTGAAAGGAAAATTCACCTTATTGTTTGGGGCAAAACCAGAATAGATGCCAGCCCACATGGGAGGATACTTTTGCATTAGTTCTTGAGGGGCAGAGATCGGCTCGACCTATAAAATTACGCAAAGATATCATTTTACATATGTTCAAAGATCAAAAGATGGAGGAAAAACAACTGTTCTAGCATCGGAGAAGACATTCGTTTTTATTTTTAAGCCAGCAAAAACAATTGCATATCAATGAAATGAAGCTCTCCAACTAGCTTTAGCGAAAATTTGAAATGAGATTAGACTATATACCTTTAATCTCTTCCCATCAGGCAATTCACTCGACTGAACAGGAAAGTGCAGATTTCTGGTAGCATCGTTCCCCTGTGGACCATCGGAAGATAAAGACATCCCGAGGTTGAGATCAAGACTGCTGCCATTACCTACAAGTGCATCAAATATACCAAGTTAGCCACTGCGTTTATGTATGCATGCCAATGCAAGAAAGATTGATCTTTAGTAAGAAACTGAAGTTCATCTCTTGTTATGAGAAACAGTGATTTGCCATATACCTCCATTTCCGGAACTAAAGTTCATCTCCCTGTCATAGTTACTAAGCTCAAAGTTTGTGATGGCTTCTCTCCCATTAGATTTGATGGCTGCTTTATCATAAGCCCTGAATCCACAACAGGAAACGGAAGCTTGTTATGAGAGGTAACAAAGAAAACTTTGTCTTAGCACAACACGAGGTCTAATGCCGTATGAATTCATGATCACAAGGACCTTGCAGCCTCTACTTCGCTCTCGAATAACCCAAGATACATATACCTGCAATACCATTATATAGTATCATATAGATAAAAGGAGTTCCTCTCTCCATTTAATTGACTATCCTACTAAACTTGTACTCCATAATCAGAAATCATCATGCAATCATGATTGGATGAAAGCACACACATCTCTCAAACACCATGTACAAGGAATTAAATCAAGCTACTGTTATTAGTAATGAAGCAATGAGATGATCCAAGAAAAGCTCTTACTTCTTTCCAAGAAATTGGCCCATTCTTGCCTCCCAACGACCACACTTGTGCAGGGTTACGCCTCTGTACTTGGAGCTTCCCCGGGCGAATCCATTGCTCCGGCGGCGCAGAATGTGAACAAACTCTTCCTTCGTCAAACTCTTCATCTGAAAATCGCCAACTTCATAAGCACAAACTGAATCACAGGAAACTAAATGTTGGCCACAAAAGCTTATACACCTCCAAACCTGTTTCATCTCCTCATCATAATCACTGATGGTGAAATTGATGTCAGCATCGACTCCACGGAACTTGATTGCAGCACGATCATACGCCCTGAACAAACATTTCAAAATATGATCAGTACTAACTTAATCGAGAAAACACCCAAAAATTCTATGTATCAAGATTCTTACCGAGCTGCAGCATGTGCTGTATCAAACCCTCCTGATAAAATTCAAGAAACCAATCACTAAAACAGACACATAAATTGATATTTGCAAACCAAAGCAAAAAAAAATAGCTCCTTGTACTTACCCAAATAGACTTGTTTGCCACAATCCCTGCAAGAAAAGGCCAAGATTCAGAAAAAGGACCACGAAATACATACAAAATCTCCACCTAACTTCATTCAATTAGTGATCTCATCTGCAGATTAAATACCCATCTTTCCACATTAATTCCTAATTATATGGTGATCGGTGTCAAGTTCATCAACAACAAGATCAAAATATATTCCCCAAGTTTCTTGATCATAGTCTACCATTATTCTACGGTTTAACTGGAAAAATATTGAAAAATCATAATTATTCCAACACTACCAAAAATAGAATTTCTCCAAATTAGGCATGCATGCAATATGTGTATATTTATGGACGAACCAAATATGCGATTCCCATCTTCCAGTTCTACGGTAGAAGGTAACCCCTCGATACTGCGAGCTCCTGGAGCGCGGCCCACGCCTGCTCTTCTTCGCTTGCGTCGGCTGCATCGGAGTACTCGCCGGCAACTGCGCCTTGTAAATCCCCAATTCCACCCCGCTGCCGCTGCCGGAGACCTCCGGCACCGACAGATTTAGCCAATACTTCGCCCTAACCATCGCCGGCGTCGGCGACGGCGGGGAATTGCCGATCGGGAAGAGCTGCAGCTCGTTCCCGCCGCTGTTGACGTCATTGTTGGCGTCATCCTCGATCTCGATCACGTGCTTGTTCAGGATAGAGAAATTGAGCGTCGATACGGATTTCTCGCGAGTCCAGCTGCTGCAATCGACCTCTTCGGCGGCGGCATCATTGGTGGTGGATGTGGTCGTTGAGGCCACCGAATCGGCGGTGGTCGCGGCCTTGCGGCAGCCGACCTCGTCGTCGGAGAAGGCGGCGTCAACATTCAGATCCAACATTTCACTCTCCAGTGCGTGTTTGTGCGCGACAAAAATAATAGCTACAAACAAACACTCGTAACTAATCCAACCGTGTGTGTGGGCAGCTAGGTAGTTGCAGATATTTCTCCAGTTCACATGAAGGAGATGAAAAATGTAGAGAGAGAAATAGATAGAGCTCCGATTCAAGAAAACGGAATCTGCATATTTCTTCAAATATATCTGTTGTCTCTAATAGAGAGAGAGAGAGAGAGAGAGAGAGAGAGAGAGGAAAGAACTGCAACCGAAAGACGATAAGCAAAACCGAGGATAGATACAGCAGGCTGTATGTATGTATATATATGCAGAGAGAGAGAGAGAGAGAGAGAGAGAGGGTTTTCAAGTGTTTGAAAAAGGAGGTCAGAGGAGTTGCATTTTAAGACTGGCGGGCGTTAGTAGGTTGGTTACTTTTATGAAAATTTTAGAGAGAGATAGAGAGAAGAGATAGGGAGAGAGAGAGAGAGAGAGAGAGAGAGAGGGGCTATGAAAAACATTGACAAAGGAATGCATGAGGAAGAAGAAGTAGAAGATGCATAGAATAAGGGTTGAATGGTAATGTGAAAGTAAGAGTGGGAATTGAAGCATATAAAAGGTTGTTGCTATGCACCTCCAACTTGTGCAACTTCCCTAATTCCATGTGCCCTTTGCCTTGTATTCTCATTTTCTTTCATTTCCTCTTTAACCTAGGTGGGCTCCTACCTTTCCAAATAATATTATTTATCTTCTATTTTATTTTATCAATATACTATTTTACATAATCAAGCTAAGAACAAGATCATTTACATGATATTGAAATGGTAAAATTTTTCTATCCAAACTAAAAAATCTGAGATTTGAAGTTCAAACTCCACTGCTCTTTTTCTTCAAGTAAAAAGAAAAACAAGATTGCTAAAGAGATAATTGTCATTTAAATCATAACTTTCGTTGATTTCTGGTCAATCTAATAACTTTAAAACTGGAATATAAAATCATAACTTTTGACATTTTTTCAATTAACCTATATATCAAAGTTTCAGTGAAATTGGTGGTAACGTGTGGACAAAACGTATGTTCTTCGAAACGATGTCGTTGAGATAATTGTCATTTAAATCATAACTTTTCGTTGAATTCCGGCCGACACGTTACTACCAATTTTACTGAAATTTTAATCTGTGGGATAATTGAGAAAATGTCAAAAGTTATGATTTTATGTTTTAGTTTCAAAAATTATGAAATTGACCAAAAGTCAACGAAAAGTTATGATTTAAATCACAATTATCCATTGTTTAAATTATTCTTTTCGAATCAAATTCGAATTTTACAAAATTGAACTTGTTATATCTAATTTTCAGATATAATTTATCTCTATTTTGTGTGATTGGCAAATTTACTTAAAATTAGTTTATTCAGTGTACACTTTAAATAGAGGCGACAGAATGACCTAGTTATAAAATAATAACGACTTCCATTTTTTACACGTTTTATGTGTGCAGCTCTAATTTGAAGAAATTAAATTTAATGTGAAATCTTGTTAGTAATATATATATATATATATATTACAAATATAATTTTGATGGTGGTACAAGAAATTATTAAATCACCCAACTAAAGTCTTATATGTATGGTAGCCGAAATAGTACAAACAATCGAGGTTTATTTAGGGAAATAGGTAGAATGCAGAAAAGTAGCAACAACATTATGACATTGGTACAAATGACAGCTGCTCTAACTGTTGGCCCATAAATGTCATCAAACCCACCTTGGAAAACTCTTAAACTATTATCACAACTTCATTTAATAACCCACATTGAGGGTTCGGTTTACACAAAAACATTCTTTTATTTTGGTCATTAATTATCAACAGTGGCGGATACAGGGAGGCGGGATCGAGCGGCCGACCCCCTCCTCACAGGCAATTTCCCAATACTCCAGCCGGAAAACTGTCATGGTCGCCCCCTCCATTAGATGTAGGCCCGCCCAGTAAAAGATGGTGACTGAAAATTTAGTTTACCGCAACTAATTCTGCCCCTTCCGTTTTTCAATTCTAGATCCGCCACTGACTATGAACCAAGCATTATTATAATATGTAACAAATATTATACATTAAAATGCATTTCTTAGATATACGCATTATTGTATATATATAAAAATTTATATCATATGACAAACAATATTGACCATCCATTTAATCAAAGATCTATGGACTAGATTAGTTTTTAATTAGTAGAGTAAAAATAGTTTACACCACTACCAATCCCTCCAAATTTATCCTAAGTCTTTATTGTTAGTCTTAATATGTGATTGCCATGCCAACTTTAACCTTGTAAAAACACACACACACACACACACACACACATATATATATATATATATATATATATATTCTGGAATATATTTTGTTAAGAGTCATTATATTTAAATTATTGACTAAACCATCATTTTTCCCCATTTAGAAATACATATCCAATTGCAGTTACCAAAGTATTAAAAAAAAAAAAAGAGGCTGACGACTTGGTACAGATAAGAAATAGTTGACAAATTGTTTCCTTTTCTTATTTTAAGTCAAGTTGATATTTACAAGAATCCATGCCTTAATTTACTATCGATTTAATCGAAAAATGCATATTGTCTAATTTGATTGACTTATTAATATGATCAACTTCTCATATCTAATCTTAAAATTTGTTTAATGCATATTAGTATGTTACATCGTTTTGTCACATATGAAATTTAGTTTGTTAAACAAATCAATTAGTGTGTAATTTTCATTTCCTGAACGCTCATTCTTATATTTTACCTTCACAATACTCCTTATTTACACCTCATTTACAAGGGATAATTGTCATTTAAATCATAACTTTTCGTTGACTTATGGTCAATCCAATAACTTTTGAAATTGGAACATAAAATCACAACTTTTGTCATCTGGAATTTCCGACATGGACAAAACATTCGTTCTTCAAGACGTTGTCGTTGAGATAATTGCAATTTAAATCATAACTTTTCATTGAATTCCGGTCGACACGTTACCACCAATTTTACCGAAATTTTAATCTGTGAGATAATTGAAAAATTATCAAAAGTTATGATTTTATGTTCCAGTTTCAAAAGTTATGGGATTGACCAGAAGTCAACGAAAGTAATGATTTAAATGACAATTATCCTTATTTACAATAAAAACATACCCATAATCCACCATTTTAATCTACTATTTATTTTGATGGGACATTTTCTCTACTAAACAGATATCTATCTGATATTTTATTAAAATTCATATTATCTCTAATATTGCATATTTTTTTGTAGATAATAGCGAATAATATTTTTTCTCTATTTCAAGAAGAAAATAAACAAAGGAGAAAGATTTTTCTTTCCTAAATATGATTCTTTAGTAGTTTCCCAAAATAAAGAAAGATAAAAGAGGTATGTGACGCGGCATATTCTAATAGGCTGGAAACAGCCAGAAAAATGGACGGAGATATCATGACAGCATAATAAACGTGTAGAAAAATACTATAAATGGGACTATTTTATCGAAGGACCACCCTGCCCCTACAATTTGTACTTGTAGCAGAATATTTATTATTATTTTCGCATATGTAAGTAGCAATAATTTAATCGACCCCACCCCCTCACTAACATTTAACACTCGGCCTACTAGACTAGGTATAAAAGTAAAAACAAAAATAAATCGTTACTTTTGTTTGGATAAATAATTGCTTTAGATATTTTTCAACAAATAGATTGAAATAGAGACACTAGATATGAATATATTAGATCAATATTACACGTACTCTTAGGGATGTCAATATGGCCAACTTGCTTAGGTTCGGGCCGACTCTATCGGGTTGTCGGGTTATTTGCTCAGGGGTCATTTGGGTTGTAATTTTTTTGGGTTATAAATTATCAACCATAGTCATAAATTATCGAATTTCGGGCTAACCCATCGGGCCAATCGGGATCAAAAAAATTTATGAATTTTTTAATTAATATATTAATTTTGAGAATTGTATATTTGTAACAAAGAAATACATCAATTATTGAATGTCATTTCAACTCAAAATTAATATATAGCTTTTGGAGAAGTAAGAAAATACATTTTTCTTAATAGATTATCATTTTTTTAATTTTTAAATCTGAACATTTTTATATTAAATGTTATAGTAAAATATAGAAAAGTCAAATTATGAACATAACTTTCGGATATTGAATCAAAATGCATTTTTAACATACATTTGATTTTTTATTATTATACTAACTTTCAAAAGTTGGAAAAATAATTAATTAATGAAATTTGAAAACTAAATAACGAAAACTCACTAATTTTCGGTCGACCGAGCTATCTTCGGGCAGACCTTATCGGATTGCGCACTGTTCGGTTTATGCTATTATTCAATTTTATGTAAGAGTTTATTTGTTTGACGTTATGAGCTAATGTTTGATATGTTATTATGTTTGACAAGGATGTGTTTTAATGTTTTATCATATAAAAGAGATATGTATTAAAGGCATGATGGTGAAATTGTACAGTTGCATGTTTATATTAGTCAAATTATAAGTTAATATCTAATATAATTATCTTTTGTATTAGGGATTTGGCCTAGGAGTTGGGCTACAAATTTGCCTGATCACAAATAGGATATAAATTAATTTTAAATATATATTATACTCTTATCACGCAAAAAAAAAAAAATTATATACACAGAAAAAGAAAGGACTAAAGTGAAATGATTTTTCCCTATAATTTGTAGTTTTGCTTTATAACTTCCTAATTATATTATAATTTTTCGGGGTTTTTTCCGTGTGCTAAATTACCCTTGTCTGTTATAAGTTATTAAAATCCGTTGCCACGTGGCTTTATTTTATCCGTTAGATATTTAAATCCTACGGTCCACGGTCGGTCTCGATTCGCATATAAGATTTAGTTCGGATTTGATTACAACCCTCTCTGTGTATATAGATCATTAACTAGTCATACATATGTATGATAAATTATTGTCTTCTGGAAATGACAATAATTGCGACTTGTTTTTTGGAAATTGACAATTATTTTTTATTTTATTTTATATTTTTTTTTGGCATAAGGCCCTACTTGTTTAATCCAAACAAGATATCAATATTATGATCTACCTAATCCATCCTTGAGAAAATACGTATATACGTACAAGAAAACACTCAACTATATATACAAGTTGATTGTGAAATGGTTTTCTATTTGTTATAAAATACAAAGAAGTCATACCAATTGATTTTGGAAAAACAAATAGATTGTAAATTTTAATCCGATATAAGTACTAATATTCCAAAACTTTACTAACCCGAAAAAAAGTAACGATTTATGATTGATCCTTTACTAATAACTTTTAAAAATTTAACCATCCAATTAAACAAAGTTAAAGGTTTCTCCCAATTTCCAAGAACTACAAGATTCTACTATTCAACTTTCAAACCACTTTCTCAGTATAAAAAAACGGCGTTTAGTGAACACCTGATTGCAAGCGCTTCCACAGAAGATGGACCACTGATGATGTGGAGGCATAGTAATTTGAGGTGCATTCGGTGAAAAGCATAAGAAGAATGATGGGAATAGTATATAATTTTTAGGTTGAAATTTTTTAATACAAGAACAATCTATAAGTTTTTTAATATAACACTCGGAAGGAAAATTTCTTAACCCATCGCATCATGAAAATTTTTATATATATGTTCTTTGTATTCATTAATTTCTAATTTGTTAGAAAGTTGAGAGTGTAGTCTTTTGTGGCGCTAATAAAGAAATGTTGCTAATTATTATCAATAAAAAATTGTAGAAGTTCAGCAAAATGAGAATGAAAATTTGTAGAATTTGGCAATTTACTACCACTTATTATCAATAAAACTTTGTTTCGTAAACTAATTATTCTAAAATTAATATGTTTTACAAATAATTTAATAGACAATTTTTAAATAATTATTTATTAAATTATTTAGAAATATGTTTAAAATTATATATTTCGTAAATAATTGAATATATTTAAAATTAATTAATTATTTTTTTATTTTGAAAATTTTCGTCCTTAAATTTAAATTCTAGATTAGCGAGCATAACAGTGCTCGCTAAATTCAAACATTTAAAAAAAATAAAAATACCAAAGTCAAACTGCGACCACATGTGCTCGCCAAATTCCAACAGGAAGTCAAAACAACGAGCACAACAGTGCTGACTAACGTTTCTAAGCATACATTCCTCGCGAAACGTGCCACAACTTCACGATTGGAAATGCGGGGTTTTCCGCAAGTACATATTCAGTGCTTGCGATATTTTGTGAGCGACGTTTTATATATGAAGTTCACAATATATCACAAAAGTGCGTGTAGTATAGTGGATAAAGTATATTATTCTCTACCATTGGTTAATGGATCAAATCTTATGAAGCACAAACTAAGATCACTTTTAAGAAAAGTTTTAAAATTTGGTTCAATCGGTCAGCTGTTTCCAATCGAAACGGCCGATTTTTCCGATTCATGCTGGTTCAGTTGTTGGGCGATTTTTCGCTTTGAAGATAACATAACTCTTCAATAGGGATGTCAATCGGGCCAACCCGCTCGGGTTCGGGCCGACCCGCTCGGATTGTCGGGCTATTCGGTGCTGGCTATTCGGGTTGCAAATTTTGTCGGGTCAGAAATTTACAACCCTAACCCTAACCCTTCGGGTTTCGGGCTAACCC
>JAYDZE010542163.1:0-14446 GCA_034509125.1 Monilaria moniliformis
TAGGACCCACCACTTTTTATCTCTCCAACCACTTTTTCTTCATCTCTCTCATACTTTATCAACTACTTTTTCTCTCTTCAATCACTTTTTCTCCCTATCTCTCTTACTTTACTAATTTTGTATTAAAACCCGTGTCGTCCACCAATGGGACTGTAATTGGTGGACGGAGGGAGTTTTTTTTAGATGACATGTCTATATTTGGAAGCCATGCAATTTGTTTCGTGCTAGAAATAAGCACCTTATACATATCTCTCTAGTCAATGATTAAAGTAGAAAGATAAAAACAAAAACACAGAATTGAAGTTAAGCCGCTACTTATATCCCGGTTATTTTACAATGGTGACCAGCAAGTACCACTGTATTACAAATATTTTATTCATTTTAATGTTTAAAGATTTAACTATAATACTTTAAAGAGCCGCTTTAAAGTTTCGAGAATTCAAAAAATCAAAATAATAAGAATATAAGAGAATTAAGAATTTATTTTGATTGAAATATTGAAATAAAGAAGTTTGGGAAATTTTGAAAGAATAAATTGTTAGTGTTTTGTTTTGAATTATTATAGTAAGAATTAGTAAAATTTTGTTACTTTAGTGATTAAAAGTTCTACTTTTGGGATTCTATTAATTTGAGGATTAAATGATAATCAATTTGTATATATAATATATGTATTTAGTATATCATAAATTAATAATATGCTATATATCTACATAATTTTAATTGGGCTTATGGAATAATAGTTTGTTGCTAAGGTGATTTACTTGTTGGGCTTAGTATATTGTTGGAAACTTGAGATAAATAAAAGCCCACGTTAAACCCTAACTTAGCCTAAATTGGAAATTGGAAACCCATTTCACAACAGATTTAAGCACAAGATTTAAAGCCAAAACTTTATTTTATTCCCATATTTTCAGCCCCTATAAGAAAGTCAAAAGGGAGATATCCTCACTTCTCTTAGTTTGACACCTAAGTAGTGAGATGTGATTGTCTCACCCAAGGGTGAGCCAAGTGTTCCCATAGTTTGTAAGGTATCAAGAGAGGATATAAACATAAGTGGTGAGGATTTTTACTTCCAACATTAAAGGAAAGCTTGATTAAACAATTATTTTAGATACTCTGAAGTTTCTGAGAATTTAAAGAGAGCACATTTACTATTTATGAAAATTATTTTTAAAATGTTACCAGAAACTTTTCAATTTTGATAGAATGTGGGGGAAAAGGTATATCTCTCAAACCACTAGTAATCTTTGAATGAACTTTTTTGTTTTGAAATCTAGACTCTCTGAAGTAATTAATTGTCAATTTAAGCCTCTAAAACTTATGAATAAATGCAGAATATCAATGGTAAATCAATACAGTGCACTAGCTAGATTTAAGTCAAGTGAATAATTGTGAAAAAAATACTTTGCATTTCACATTCACGATAGTATGTACATAAAGTCTAGGTTTGATAGTATGTACATAAAGTCTACATATCTCTTTCAATAGTTAGGAATTAGGCTATGAAATTCAAATTCTATAACGTAGACATGCATGGCTTTTATTTTCCACTGATTCACTGATTTTGAACTTTGGGATTGGTTGAAATGATTTTTCGAAGTTGATGCAGTTTCTGTAAAGAATTGAAAGCATGCCAGAAAGTGTAAACCTTTGATATGCTAAAGTATTGGCTTTTTATTGTCTAGGTTTATGAGAACTATGATTTTTTATGTGTATTAGGTGTATGAATAATATTATGTGATTATTCTAAAGTATATTATGATTTTTGTAGGTCTTTTGTAAATAAATCAAATCATTTGTTAGTAAAGAGAATAAAGTATTTTGTGATTTAGACTTTTGAAGTATATGATCATCTTGGTTTTCTAGATCATGTTAGTTATCTACAATCTGGAATATATGTGTATTTGCTAAGAAAATGTGTTTTGGTGTTGAGAAGAAGTTGTATTAAAGTTTATGAATTTTTTTCAAAAATATGCGCTATTTTTGTACATCTTATCTTAATTATTCAGAGCACTTAAGTCAAAGACAATTTGATTAAACAAATTTTAAATTACTTATAAGGTGTCTAGATATTCTCTAATGTTTCTAAAAAAACTTAAAGAGTACATTTACTATTTATGATAATTATTTTCAAAATATTGCTAAAAATGGTTCAGATTTGGTAGAATGTGGGAAAAATGGTGTATCTCTCAAACCTTAGGAATCTTAGAATGAACCTTTTTGTATTGAAAACTAGATTCTCTGAAGTAATTAAAAGTGTCAAGTTAAGCCTCTAAATTTTTTTGAATGAATATAGAATATCAATGTGAAATCAGTCCATTACAGTAGCTAGATTTAGGTCAAATGAATAACTATGGAAAAATACTTTGCATTTCACGTCTATGATATTAATTAAAGATGGAGGGGGGGGGGGGGGGGTAACCTATATATAGCCCTATTTTATTATGAGTCAATATGTATTATATAATGATATAAGGTGATTTCGCCAAAGTATAAGTCGAAGAAAGGAAAAATGCACGAGAGGGGAAAATGACGATATACTTAAGTTTTATGACTTGAGGTAGGGTGGGTGTTCAACATTTAAATATGAATTACATGATTAAATAGATGTTACCCTACTTATAAAATTCATTATGATAGTAATTTTTACGTTAAAGCATATTGTGGTTTAAGTATTATGATTATCTTGGACTATGAGGTAATGTTGGTATGAAATGCGTTGGGCAAATGAAATGTATGTATCTATTAGAATTGATATGTTAAATCAGAATTGATATGTTTAAATTGGGCAAGTATGTATTCGTTGGAATTGACATATTAAGTTGGATTGATATGTTTAAGTTCGTAGTATAAATGTGTGAGTGCTATGCATTAATATTAAACCGACATGTTTAAGTTTGGCAATTAAAACATATGTCCTAAGCTTTGATCTGAAATGTTATATGCACTATATATATATATATATGTATAGCTCTATGCTTAAGTGTATTTGTTATGTATAGTTGGCATGCTATAGGACAACGATTGCTTGTCTTTTGAATAACCGAAGCGAGGATCATATATTTATCTGATTAGGCCCTTATCTTATTTGATCCGTCTGTTATTAACCTTGTAAGGGTTATGTGATATTATTCATCATATAATCATTATGAGTTTTGCACCTTCAGTGGGTTATGTGTCTGCATCCTAATTGTGTGGTTTGTGTATGTGGTTCATGTACCCAAGTCTGTCATTAAGCATATAAAATGAGCAATTATGTGTTTTTGTTATGTTTTGAAGTTATTTTCCGAGTATGACATTCTATTCTGATAGGAGAATTTATTATGGATATGATTATACATAAGTAGTTGTGTATTAAATTAGGAGAACTTTAAACAAGTTGATGTGATATGAACTATTTGTGAAAAATCTAATATTTCATTACGTATACGAAATACCATGTTGTTTAATGTTTTGGTTGGATTCTGCTATAAGTTCTAAATATCCACGGTTCACTAACAAGGATTGGTTTTAGTATGAGTGTTTACCCAAGATTATGTATTGAAAAAGCGAGCTTCGTATGAGGTAAAACTCGTTTGAATTTTATAATTCACATAACCAGGTTGTCGAAATATTCTCAAATTTGGAATCACTGTAACACTCTACTCAGCTAAAGAAACTCATCCATTTTCCATCTCCCCTCCTGCAGATTAGGTTTCAATCTCGTTTTGCTAGATGGATATTCGTTGCGTCAGTCAAGTTTTACAAATGGCGCGTTAGGCTTACAGGGTTAATTTGTCCAAATGGTTCGTTAGGCTTTTGTTTATGGAGCTTAAACTTTGTATAACAAATTAACCCTGTAACTAACTATGTTCGGTTATTGATTTTGTTTTGTGAAATTAGCTAAAAGTAATCAAAGTTTGAATTCGTTTTGATAAGTAAAAAAAAAAAATGAATTTCCCTGAAATTCAAAATCCTTTTTGATACAAAGTAAAGTTGTATCAGAATGTGACATAACTCATACGATTGTTTTGGAAATCGAGTAAATGGTGTTACAACCGCACACAAGACAACATAGTTTGCCTAGTTAGACTTGACCTTAAACCATTCTTTTAACAATAACTTTTATTCATTAAAATAGTAATTTTTATACACCTGAACAATCACTTTTATTCATAAAAATAGTAATATTTATTCATAACAATGGTGACTTTCATAACAGTTATTGTTATTCAATACAAGTGCTACTTTAATTCAAAACAAGCTTAAATTTTATAAAATAGTTAATGAGTTTGGGTCATGAGTTGGGTTCGAGTCTGATTTGGGCTGGGGTCAGGTTCTGGGCGGGTTCTGATTGAGTTGGAACCGGGTCGTGTCCAGCCATATCTGGCCGACCTGACCCGCGTGCAGCATGTGCACGAGCGTACTGAAGTGTTTGTGTACTTCAAAATATTCAAATATTTGAATATTATCATATATAGATATGTAAAAATTGGCCAATCCATTTAAGTTTGGGTCAGCCTGCTCAAATTATCATACTATTTAGTATGAGCTATTCCTAGCGAAAAATTTTCAAGCTAAAAATTCTTAACAATAATACTAAACTTTTCTATGTTTGAACTAACACGTTGGGCCAATCAAACTAGAATATTTATGAAAAAAATAATGTATACTTTTTCTTGATAATTCTATATTTGTATTAAATAAGTACAAATAAAAAAATAATTCTCTATTACTCTAACAAAATTTGAAACTTGTTTAATTTGATCACTTGGTCTCTTTCCCTTGATCAAATACAAAGAGATGGGGATAAGCACTATGTACCCGAACTAATGAATATATAAATAAAACATATTTGTGGAAATGCCTCAATTGATGTTAATTAGATGTAAGTATTAAACTCAAATTTTCAATATTTTTGTTAGAAGGTTGACTTCTTAAGTTGGGCATCTTCTTAAATGATTGGAAAATGAGAATCTATACGGTAGAAAGAGAATAAAATACAATTCATTTTGGGATCGTTTATTTTTTAGGATTAACCTAGATTGGTAAAATAGTATATGTAAATATCTTATTTAGTTTGAAAAATTGAAGTTTTGGGCTATCCCAAAACTCTTGATAACTCCTATTATTTGAGCTAGTTTTGCTATATTCTTATCCAATTGAAAATGTGGAATTGGAGAAATTCTAGTAATAGTGTTAAAATTAGCCAATCATCTATCTTGTCAATCATGAAATGTGAACACCTTTTAAAAATGAGGGAGGTAAGTGCACAACTTAAATATATAAAAAATCCCTTAGCCCGTTAGGCTGATCCGCAACACACTCGGGCCAGAACAAATAGCATCCCATTTCGGTTATAATTTCGCATTACAAAGATCGAGTCTAGTTCTCTATTTTTTCGAGTTATTACGACGAATATGTGGGTTTTGGATTGGGATTCCTATACACATATATACTGTCGTAAAAGGAAAATCATAATTTAATAAGCATTTTTAATTAATTAGTGAGAAGGAGTCAAGGAAATCTTAAAGAAAGACCGAGAAAACTATTATAAAAGACACCGATTTCTTCCCACAACAAACGAAAAACAGGAACTGAATTCATTTCTGAGAAAAAAAAAATCAGAAACCGAAACTACGCATCAATTTCTCTAACTTAAAATTTGCTCCAATGGCGGAGGTCTCCAATCTCCACCGGCACCGGCAGCCGCCGTCCCGGCGACCCGTCGCGACTACCATGGGATCCCACCTCGAAGAAGCCGTGCACGAGGAAGAAGAATTCTACAATCAGCCGCATCCTTTCGTTTTAGATTCATTCTCCCCACCGCACAATTCCTCAAATCCCTCTTTCTTCGACGACTACGCGACGTCGTTTGATCTATGGTTCGACTTGAACCCAGAAACCGAGAGCTTGGGGTGCGAGTACGAGAACCCCAATTGCTTCTTCACCGGAGGCGAAGAAGACGACGACCAGATGAATTACGTGACAGATCTGTTCGAGCCACGCCATACGCACGCGGCGGAGGATCTAATTTGGGAGCTCGATTCGCGCCGGGTGGAGGATCCGGGCATGGAATTCGGATTCGGACCGGGGCTACGGGTGGTCAGCATGGATTCGGAGTCTGATGCGGAGGAATTCGAGGTGAATGCTGGCTTTACTAACGATGATGACGATGATGATAATTATAGTTTGTTTGGAGTTAGGAATCATAGGTATTACGCAGGTGACAACGACAGAGAGGAGTTTGAATGGGAGGAGGTTACTGAGAGAGTTCAATATGATGAGAGGGAGAGTTTGAATATGGTGATTAATCGAATCGAAGAAATCTCGGTTTCATCCGATATTTCGTCCTCGGATATTGAGAATTCGAGCTTAGGTGGTGTTGGTGGTGAAGGAGCAGAGTTAGGGCGTAATATAGAATGGGAATTTCTGTTGGCAGTCAATAATCTAGAGAGGAATCTTGAGTTCGAGATTCCAGAAGAAAACACCATCACCAATGGAGGTGAAGCTCTTCCACATATTAATCTTCCAGAAGATTATATCTTGACCATGGAATACGATGCCCTTTTCGGGCAGTTGGTGGACAATGACAATGCATTAAAGGGCAGACCCCCTGCTGCAAAATGCGTGGTCGAGAATCTGCCTTCCTTGGTGTTGACAAAGGAGGATGTTGAGCAGAACAATAGCGTAGTTGTTTGTGCTGTTTGTAAGGATGAGTTTGCGATTGGGGAGAAGGTGATTCGGATGCCTTGTTCTCATCTCTACCATGGGGACTGCATTCTGCCGTGGCTTAGTATAAGGAACACGTGCCCCGTTTGTAGGCAAGAGTTGCCAACAGATGATGCTGACTACGAGAAGAGGAAGGGTGGGAGAGGGAGAGCTCGTAATGGAAGTGCTGCTAACTTGTTTGATGATTTTGAGGTCAGGTACAATTTTGAACTTCTGCCTTGAAAAGGCATTTCAGTGCTTTAGAAAATGGTTTAGATACTCCATTTTTCTGCTTTGTATAAATTCATTCACATGTATTTCCAAGTGGTGAGTTGTTGATAGTGCATTGCAAGTTATATGGATCCATGGCTGGGTATGCAACTACCTTGTAATATACAGCATTAGGAGATATCAATCATAGAGACTAGTCAGTCAGAAGCATGATATCGCTGGGTCTTCTTGGTGCTGTGGGTTGTGTCGAACTTAATGAATAACTTTTGAATATGGTATTAGTGATCAGAAAACAGGATCAGCTTGATAACTTCTGGAATTGGTGGTCTGTCAGTTTGGAAAATAGTGTAGGACTTGTGTAAAGGTGAGTTGCGGAATTTTCAATTGAGCAGTGCCCTAGCCTCCCACAATATATGGAAGAAAATTCAAGTTGCTTGAGTAGAGCTATGTACTATGGCGTTGCTGGTTGCTGGTGAAATAATTCGAGGTCACATTCTTTTATTCAAGACTATCATGTTAGCTTTTGGCACTTTGGGATAATACAATAGTTCCCTGCTTTCTGCATATCTTTGGAACATGTTTAAGATGAGTTCCCAACTATTGATTTAGTTTTTCTATGAATGTTATAACTAGCAATTGTGTTTCATATGTTTGTCTGTCCCTCTGTTTATACTGTATAGACATATATTCAACATTGTATATTCTATGGAAAACATCCCCTTTGAATAAATTCAATAGCATTTGCCATATTAGATTGAGTGCTTTTAGTTCACTAGATATAGTGTAGATAAAACCTACAAGACCATCGCGTTGAGCCTAAATTGTATGGTTATATCTATATTTCAGTTAAAGAACTTTGGTTATAGTATACACAAATGATCATCTATGGATCCATTTTAGCCCTGCTATGGGGTTTATACTGTGAGCTCCTAATTCTAAACTCAAACGGGACAGTCAGATCTGTATCTATATAGAGATGGTCTCGTGTGAGACGGTCTCATGTATCGAGATAGTGTAGCAAAAATTGCATCAGGAGAACAGATGTTTGCCGAAACAGTTTTGGGCTTCCGGTGGCAAAAGTAGTTTTGCCACCATCTGAATCGACATGTAACCAATGTTTCCAATGCCATATGGCAGCTTATGGTGGTCGACCAAAAAACCGCCACAAGGTTTATGGCAGTAGGTATGGCGGAAAATGGGGGTTGGTAAGTAATTAAATAGAAATATTATTAATATATAAAAATAAAAAATAAAAAATGCAAAAATTTAGAAAAATGATAGAAACCTAACATCTCAAATTTTAGAAAAATAATAGAAAAACCGCCCTTCATTGTTTTTATATCACCAATTCACCTTTATCTTAACACAAAAAAATCTTCAAACAACTTATCTGGTTATAATGTATCATGTAGTAATGAAATAGTTATAACTTCTCATCAATGGTAATATATTGTGACTACTTGTTAGTGCTTCTATCCGATTAATTATAGTTGGTCAAGTCATGCCATTAATTAAGATGGGGAGTAGTATTGCATGGTTGCACTAGGATTTTGAGAGAAGGATTTTGAGAGAGAGAGAGGTGAGAGAGGAGATGCTTATACCTGACATGAAGAACAAGAATTTGTGCTTGTTTTGGAAAAACTTTTGTTGAGAATGAACAACACATATAAGGTTAGTATCAGCAGGACCATGAAAGGCAATATCTTACTGTATACTATCTTTAAAAAGACTAGATTTTGCAAGTGGAAGGAAGAGTAGATTTTGCAGGTTAGTATTTTCACTATATACAGTATTTAAAAAGGAGATGAAAACAAAAAAATAAGATAGGAAAAATAAAAATAAAAAGAGCAAAAATAGTTACATTTTTCGCGTTGGAGCAGCGGTCGCCGACGTAGTGGGAAATCGTTGAGGGGATGAAGATGACTAGCGACGCGATTGAGAAATCTGGATAAAAAAACAAACCCTAGTTTCTAATTTTAATGCCTAATGGGTTGGGTTGCGGGTAAATGGACGCCATGGACCAGATGGCGCGCCACGGCCCTCCATGGCGGCCGCCATATGCTCCCACGGGAAAACCGCCACCGCCATCCGCCATAGCGATGGCATGGATATTTAAGAACATTACATGTAACCAATTTTGTTGAGTAACATATGTTAAAACATCTCGTCTCTCACAACTGCAATTCCCCTTTGAAATAAAATGGGTCTAATAAGTTCTTTAGGTTTGAAAGCCATAATGCATCACTAAGGTGAAAACCATTCTCTTAAATACTCCAGCTTTTGACAATGAGAAGTAGGTATTGTCGAATAATTGCTAAGTAGAGATGAAAATGTTTTTCTTATTTCTTTGTTTGTCAGAGTTTATTTTTATTATAAATGTAGTCTTTTTTCTTGATTGGGTTTTATTCCAAAGATGGTTTAACGAAGCCTGACCTTTGAGTTTTCATCTTGTGAAATCCTTGAGTTCTCGTTTTTGATCTTTTTATTTTCTTTATGAATAATATCTTTGAAAATAGGTCAATATCTTATGCACTTTGCTTTAGAGGCCCTCGACCTATTCTATTGTAGTTAGAGCTAAATATAGTCTTATTCTTTTTCTTTTCCCTCGGCTCTAGACATGGGCTTCTCCAACAAGATAGAGGCCAAGGTTTAGACGTTGGGTTTGTCCAACTAGATAGAGGCCCATATTTAAAAAAAAATGTATTTGAGAACCACTTTCTTCTTTTTCCTATTATACTTGCTGACACACACACAAATACTAAATATATAATTTGAAATCTAAGAGAAATAATTCTTTTCCTTTTTATTTTCCTTAAAGTCGCACCCACACAAACATAAGCTGAAATTAAAAAAAAATAGGATAAAAGAAGAAGAAATTGATTTGTATCTCTCTCTGACACGTACACCTTCCAGCACATATTATTCGACTCTCTTTCTCTCCCACCGTGAAATCACCATCGTCCGGTTGCTGCGCCGCTGTTCCGCTGCTGTCATTGGTGACACCTAAACCGCACGACCATCTTTCTTCTCTTCTATCTCCTTCTTGATTCTCCAATAATGGAGATTTGATGTTGAAGTTATATCACCCAAGATCAGGGCTTTAGAAATTGAGGTCAAATTTTGTTTGTCTCATCAAGCGCACAACTGTATTGGTCAAGTCTAGCAAATTGGGTAAGTATTTGAATGAGTTAGTGTCGTATTTTGATACTGTATAAATTTTAATATGTATATATCTATTTGATTGGTCTAGACCATTCTAGCTATGGTGAAAAAAAATATAGCCCCAAAAGTCACATTATTTTAAAATAAATAAATAAATATTTTTTTTACGTGATATCACTTAGTCGATTCTTCAGTAATTGAGTAAAGGGTGTTACAAGTTTGGTATCACAGCCTAGGTTTAGTCGATTATAGGAACAAATCGGATCTGATATGTGTATTGAAACATGCCATATTGAAATATGAGATGTGCCTATACTAGTAACTTGGTGCAGTTGCCACTAATATACATGTTGAGAAAATATTATATCTTATTTGGGAATCGAGTATTGATTGTATTAAAATTCTTTAGAAAGAATTAAGTCGAAACATGTATGGTAGATAGTTGTCAAGATTTGAAGTATCTAATTTCAAAAGATTGGTCAAAGCTAAGTGCAAACCGAAAGATACGATACAAATAGTAAAAACCAATTTGATTTCTTATTGTGCTTTTATGAAACAAGAAGCCACTAAAGTACGGGCAGAGCTTCCCTTGTGACTAAGAGAGCTTCCCTTGTGACTGAGAAAGTGGTTGTGTGGAACTGGCCACTTCACATAATTCGAGTCTCGGTAGCGTTATTTTCAAATAAGAAATCGAATAAGTCGTAACTTCTAAGTCATTTAATTTTACCTCTCTCTCATTTTATCCATTAGCTTGTTGTCCTACATAGTAATTAATACATTTGACTTTGGAATGAAAGGATGAGTATTATGCTACTCGAACATTAAGCATTTCTTGAAACCTGAAAAGGGGATATATAAGGAATCCTGATAAATTAAAATTAAAAATATTTTACGAGATACTAGTTTTATATATATGTAAATTACCTTCAAGCAAAAATCCATTGCGTCCCTCTTTTACCTGTGCCTCTAATGTCAAATAACCATATAATTGCACGTATGCACCAAGTGTTATTGAAACATAACAGTATCAACATTTTAATGAGTTTCTATTAAAATAGATAATTATTTAAATAATTGAGGTTGCTTTAGTTGTTTCCGGGAAGATGTGAGTTAAATTAGATTAAGTGGTATGCAGATAACTTCTGGAGCTGAGAAAATTAATAACTACATTTTCTTACGGTATATACCGATAAAACAGTAAACGGTATATACCGTATTTTCTTACCATACCATATATATATATATATATATATATATAGTATTAATAAACATTTATAGTATATAATTATAATATTATACAATTCCGGTATGAAAAGGTATTTCGGTATAACGGTATGTCGTAATTCACGGTATACCGGATTTCGGTACGTCATATCGGAAACACGGTACAGTAACGATATTGAAAATTCTCCATATCGAAATTTCGGTATTACGGAATTCGGTATACCGAAAAATTCGGTAAGGTAACGGTAAGTTATTTACTCATACCGGCATTTTTGGTACGGTATACGGTATAACAGTTTCACTACGGTATACCGAACGATACACCCCTAGTCTACCTCACTTCAGCCCCTCCATGAACTTCCACATCTCCATCACAGTCGGCCCCTTTCAACCAGCAAAGCGGTTGATGAATACATCCGTGAGGAAAATGTTGAGCTCTGCCAGGCATTGGAGAGTAGTTCAAATGTTGTCAAATAAGATAGATGATGTTGCGGAGATAGAAAGAGTGATCTCAGCCAAACTCCCGACATTGGTGTAAGAGAATGTCTCAGTAGCTACCGCCCATTGGAAACTATGACTGAAATACAAGAATGATGAGTTGCGACACAAAGATTGCGAGATCATGGAAACAAAAGCAACAATTGAAGCCCTTCGAGACAAGCAACATGCTACAAATGAAGAACTATTTTAGCTAAAGCAACATCTTCCTGCGTTGATTCCCCCCCACTTTTCCCACCAATGAGAGAGAGGAGAGAGCGAAAATTCAAAGTGTAGAGAAAGAACATAAAAGAAGTAGCAGCAACAGCTAAAAGTGAACATAAGATCTTTTGTTTCAATGCTAAAAATGTAATAGATTTGTATAGTGACCGCATTTTATGCAGATGTACTTTATATTTCAGTTTCCTATATAAAATCGATCAACAATATAACGAAAAAATAAAAAATAAAAAATTGGTATGCATGGTACGAAGTGTCCATAATTTTATACCATGCATGTCAGTCCTTTGCGAGCACAGTCTCGGCTCCGCCACGGGGGCACTATCGATTTCACACGCAGGTTTGGTAAGCCCACTATTAATTCAGCCGATTCGTACTTGGAGTACCAAACCTGCGCGTGTGGGTCCGCTGGTTCCCACGCACAGATTTGGTAAGCCTGGTATTAATTCGGCCGATTCGTACTTGGACTACCAAATCATGTGCGAAGAAGATGGTACAGATAGCCCAATCAAGTGTCAAGAAGATGGAAGAGATAGCAAGTATGAAGATGAAACATTGCAAACTCATTTATTGGTTATATATATATATAATGTATATATTTTCAAACTATATATTAATAATTTGCAAACTCATTGTTGATTTTATTGTATATATATTCAGACATTGTACATATTGTACCTATTTTCAAATATTTTAAATAAAGAAAATTCACCAAAGAATAGGAAAAAACAAAAACATTACATGCGGCCCTCCTCGGCACAGTGCGAGTTGGTTTGGTTGCATGGCATTTTTAATGGCCATTTAATATCATGCATACCATACACTGCGCGCGACCCTCCTCGGCACTGGACGCACATGTGTGGCATGCATGGTATGAATTTGACATATTCGTACCGGGCATACGAACCTTGTTGTGTGTATATATATATATATACATACATGCATACATATACTTACAGAGATGTTGTGATTTGATTATATTTTTATTGAATTTCTCTCGGTCTTACGAGAAAGACACGTGATTAAGACACGTGATTCGAGAATTTTTTTGAAAGAAATCGACGCTTGTTGAAGGTGATGTTTGGAAATAGAACAATTCATTCTGTCATGTATCCTTGATTAATGCAACCTCAGATGCTATTTTTCAATTTTTAATTCTAGTATTGAGCAAAAGGTTACACCTAAAGGTTCTGTATTATGGGGCAATCCTACTCCACTAGTACCAACGAACAGCATAAGGAAAGAAGCACAACACCTAGGAATCAACAACACAAAACCTTGTTAGAAATGACCTCTTTCCTTATTGGGCTCGGGACTAAAAGAATGGTTGGGACAACAAACATCCATATCGTTCGTACTTTGGATACCAATATAACCATCGAAGGTTGTTTGAAGTGACTAATTCCTGGAAATTAGGAGGCGTTGAAAACAAAGAAATTGCTTGAGTTCTCATTTCTATCTAGTCTTGATGTTAAGAAAAGATCTCTTGCAGGAAGGTTGGCTAGAGATTTCTTGTAAATACACTAGCCGTGCTCAGTCCATAATGAGAATATTTTCATCTTTTTGATTTCATGTTTATACTCTTTATGCACATAAGGGAGGAGCTGTATGAGGTGAAAATCTCACGTACGGTTCTGGAGGAAGATTCTTTTAATTGAATGGCGACCGTAACAGATGTCAGCTCAATCCGAGGGAAATTATGCAAAAGCTTTACAGAATTATTATGAAGCTATGCGACTAGAAATTGATCCCTATGATCGAAGTTATATACTCTGTAATATAGGTCTTATCCATACAAGTAATGGAGAACATACAAAAGCTTTGGAATATTATTTTCGAGCACTAGAACAAAATCCATTCTTACCACAAGCTTTTAATAATATGGCCGTGATCTGTCATTACGTGTGACTATCTTCACTATAGAAGTAAAAAAAGAAAAACAAAAAGAGGCTTTCTACATATGGATCGTCTAAAACAACGATTTTTATCAGCCGTAGCAAAGAAAGAAACTTTATATTCATAAAAGTGGAAATATGAAAAAAATAAATAGATATACCTAGCTGCTTTTTCTATGGATAAAAAAAGAATCTAATTGGTGGGGGAAGCACCGTAAAGATCAATTGGCGGGATTGGGGGCCAATAATAACTGCGTACTTATGTCATGATGGTAGATATACTTATCTCGTGATGTGAGATAAAAATTAGGAATCCACTTATGTAATAGAGTTGATCCACTAAAGTCTAGAGCAGCTGTGTAGGATCAGATCCAATGCATAATAAGTTTTTTCTTTCTTAGGAAGGAAAGTATTTTTCAAAGATTCTATATAAATTTATATACGAAACCAAGATAGTTACCTTTCAGAAAATCTAATGATAGGGAAATTTTTTCTTCTGAAGGTGGGAAAAAAGATAAAACGAAATA
>JAYDZE010542174.1:0-14446 GCA_034509125.1 Monilaria moniliformis
GACCCGACAAAATTTGCAACCCGAATAGCCCGCACCGAATAGCCCGACAACCCGAGCGGGTTGGCCCGAACCCGAGCAGGTTGGCCCGATTGACATCCCTACCCGCGAATATCCGATTTTGCACCCCTCAGACTTTGACCAACAACGGTTTTTCAATTTCTGGCTGTGTAGTTTGGCAAACAATGCAATTCTAAAATGTAAGGAGCCTTAGTTTCATGCCATATTAATTTAATATTCAGTTGTTACTGATAAATACTTAATTTGTTGCCAGGACCAATAGTTGTTTATTAAATATGTTATAAATATTGAATAATCATATGGATAAATATTTATATATATTATTTATATATAGGTTGACATGTAGTCTATACAATTATTATGGATTATATCATGTATCTTTCTAAATTAAAATTGGTGATAAATCTTACTCATATAGTCATGTAATAAATCTAAAGGTGATCTATCAATATATATATATATATATAGAAAATGGTTTTTATCATATATTTTCAATCTAAAATATTTAAAATAGATATTGGTTTGATATATTATTTCAAATAAAATAATATTCTTAAACAAGATAATTAACTTGATTTTTTTTTGGTTTTCAATTAATTAAACAAGATAAATAACATTCCAATGAACTTTTCGAGGCTCTCACATGCCAACAAGTATGCTATTCTTGAATTTTTGCTATATTCACATAAATGATAGATAATATGACTGCTCGTTATATAACAAATTACATGATTTCATTTGTCAGGATGTATTGATTAGAAAACAAAATTTTCAGCATTGACTTCTACATATTGTGGAATTACATGGTTCCATCTTTTCTCTGATTTATTTTTTTCAAAATTAAAATAAATAGAATAAATTTTGACATAAAACTAACTTGGAATGGTAATAGTAGGAAAATGATAATAAGGTTTGTATTTAAAAATACATCAAGGGTTTCCTAAATTGGTAAAAATAATTTTGATATAGATAGGTAATATATTCTCATACATAGGTTGTGCAAAGATATTTTGATACATTCTTTTTACTACAACTATATGGGTTATGGAGTATCTAATAAGGGTTAAGAAATTTAAATATAAAAGAAACATGTAGCTTTGAGCTAATGATGGATAGATAATACCATATTTGATCCTATAAAAACTAGTTACTTTTTGTATTTATTTCCAAATTAAAAGACACACTTGCCATATAAAGAAATTGCATGCAAAATTTGCTTGCCTTCGATTATTATTTATGGGAAAGAATAGATGAAACTAGTTACAGAGAGTCTATGCATGAAAGAAACAGAACACAAGCAGTGTTGCTAACTTGCTCCAGATGCCAAAATCACAACAATGCTTTCACTCCTTCCAATATTCCATTTTTCTCAAGAAATCATCCATTTCAAGGATGGAGCAGAAAATTCGGACCGAGAGAGCTTCATTCCTTGATTAAACTCGCCGCTTATTCACCCGATCTTGCTCCTGAAATTAAACTCCAAATCAACAAAACCACTACCAAAAACACGATACATTTTCATGAAAATTGAAGTGAATGTGAATTAATCACCTCGCCTCGTGAAATCAGGCACACAGCAGGAACCTGCAGGAAGGCAGCGCCAAACCTGCGAAAGAGATAAGAAAGAGAGTGACTCTGTAGCGAGAGCACCAAGTGAGGGGGCCCCACTTGATCTCCACGCTGGAGCTCTTCAACCTCTTCCCCCTATTCGGCTCCTTGCTCAGATCAAAACTCGCGCCCTTCATCCGCAACTCCTGGACGCACCGCGTGAGTGCACGCGCCTCCGCCCGCTCCCTCTGCAGCTGCCCCTCCACCTTCCAAAACCTCCACAGCTTACACTGGACCAGGAACGCGATCGCCGCCGACGAGCACCCCGACAGGAGCGACGGCACCCACCACTCGTGGCACCGCTGCTGCGGCGGGGACGACGCGAAGAGGATCGTGAAGAAGAGACCGTGGAAGAGGAAGAATTGAGTGCAGAGGTGGAAGATCTCTCGCCTGATCGTGTCCATTCGCGACTCCTTTCTCGACATTCGCCTCCCAAATAGGTCCTCCTCCCTCTGCCACAGCTTTAGTAGGAGGAAGTGCCCCGGGCTGCGCGAGATCTCCGCCAGCGGATGGCTCTGCATCGCCACTGAACAAGCCGCTCTGTGGCGGTGCTCCTCGTCCACCGGGATTTCCACCACGTGAGCGTCTTTGCCTTCCGACATGGATTTAAAATTTTCCGGCGAATAATCTTCTACAAATTTGTATTACGCAAGTTCTCGACTATTTCGCAGATATAGAGATATATGGGTGTAGAGAGAGAGAGAGAGAGAGAGAGAGAGAGTTGCAGATCGATATGGTGAGGGAAACAGGGAAGTTTCAGATATTTAAACGATGACGATGTAGGGAAGCGGGGGAAGTAGCAACGGTCATATTTTGTTGGTGCTGGCACGGGGAGACTGGGTAACGGTCAGATAATAATTTGTTAAAAATTGGTGCGGTGTATGTAACAGTTTAACATAGGCTTTTATCGTTTCATATTTTTAAATCAATTTTGGGAACTTCTATTCCAAGTCATTATATGTTTCACTAATAATTTTATTATTGATATAATACATCATAATTAATATTTTTATCAAAAAAAATTAAAATTTAAAAAAATATATATAGCATAGTTTTTAGAATAATCAACCAAAATAATTATTATGTAATAATAAATTTTTTTAAAACAAATATTATAAAAATAATGCAATTAGAAGTAGGACACTATAGGACATAGAAAATCATGAGACACATGATCCAATCGATGTCTATTTCAAATAAAAATTGGTGCAATGCATTGTCAACAAATAATAAATACAGGAAGTCGCCATAATTGAAATTACGGTCAATGGAAACAAAAAATAGTTTCAGAAGAGAAGGTCAATGCAAATTACGAAAGGAAATTTATTAATGGAATATTGAAAATGGTCATGCAAGTCTTTTTTCTCCATAAAGGTTTTATAGGTTGATATATGCAACGTTTATTTTTTTTGGGTTTTTTAAACCGCATTTGTTAATTTACCTGTTTCAATTTAGATGAGATGGGAAATATGCGGTGTTAGTCGGGTGAGTATCACTCTTTTAGACTTTCAGTTATTAGTAGAATAAATTCACATTGACGGAAAATTGGGTATCAATTTTTATTGGTCCAATTATTATTATTAGGTATTAACGCGCAATCATTCAATTGGGAAAAAAAATATATACTATTCACGACTATTGTAAAGTTGGGAAATAGTAAAGTTGTTAAATTCTACTCCAAATTTTGAATTCAATATCTTTTTTTGGCAAATTAAGAACATGAAATTCAATCTAAACTAATTACAGTACAATAGTCGTGCTATTGACGGATGGAAGTTTCTTCTCCTTGTGTTCGTTTGAAATTTTTTAGTTATCTACTGCCACTATGAAATTGATGAAGACATTGTTGTTTCATTTTTAACGTTTTTCCTATTTTATTTATTTTCTAGGAAATATATATAAAAAAGATAAACCTTCTACCTGTTGGTCTGGTCATCTGTTCCCAATTTGCATCAAGTCATGGCTCGAGTTTGTTCGCTAGTGTGAACAGTATGTCGTGCATTTAATTTTTAGTCACGGAAACATGGGAATTTGGATTTTGGAGTCTCCTATTTTTTTTATGAGTAAACTTAGGTTCATGTGAAATAACATGAGAACCACACATAATGAGTAAATTATATTTGAAAAGCCAATATATAGGACAAATCATATTCTGAAAACCAACATATGTTAGGTTAAAATCACATTTGAAAACAATAAATATAGCATATTCAAATCTATGAATAAATCACACTTGAAAAATTAAGTTGATCAGATCATACCTTTAAAAGCATGCAATTCTTAATTACTTGCAACAAAATCACATTTTCTTCATGGACCGCCTATTCAATCTCCCGTTCCGCAATAAACTAATGCAAGAAAACACAATAAATCCAGATGAGAAAAACCCTATTGTATCCCCACCTACTTAAAATAAGTGTATGATTATATAAATACGATCTATTATATATACTACATGCGTTGTTTGATTAATAAAAATTTGGCAAATTCTTTTGTCATAACTTAAATTTAACATTACATGTTTTGCAGATGTTGAAAATTTTGGATACTGATTTTTTATTTTTATTTTTTAATTTACACATGCACGCACCTGAGATTACTCGACTCTCCGACCTATTGGTTCGACGAGAAACGTCTTACCAACTGTAAGATGTGCTTCAATTTTTATTTATTATCGTTGAAAAGTGAAAATAGCACAAAAGGGATATATAGAGAGGGGATGCTTTTGGGCAACGATAAAATTTAGCATAAGATTTACAAAAAAAAAAAAAAACCCTAGGTAAAGGTGAGCTGATCTGTTCCTCAATACTCACATAAATTTGTCTAACCAAAGGATTTTTTAAACAAAAAGCGAAAAGTTTATTAATGTAATATATATTGGTAAATAAATACCAAATATGATATTTGTAATTATTTACATATCATTTCAGAATTTTTTTTTTCAAAACTAAATGGGTAAATGGCTAATTTTTTCCTATTGTTTGGGGCGTTTACTCAAAAATATCTCACCATTTAGGTAATTACTATTATATACCCAACTTTTCATTTTTAGGAAGAAAATATCCCGCAAATTTTTTTCGGCGACTGGGATATTGACATGGCAGCCAAAATTACACATGGTGTTTCTGCGTGGTAATTACCATGTGAGGTGTATTAAAAAAAAAAAAAAAGAATGTTGACTGGGCAAAAAGAAGTCCCACCCCCATTTTTACCCCTTCTTTTACCACTCTATTAGGGGCGATTAATTGGTCGGTTCGGTTGACAAGCGAACCGATTAGTCGGTTAACCGACTAAAAATTTCTCTCAAGTTCAGAATCAGAACCGGTACCGATTAAGAATCGGTTAGCTTACTAATCGATCGGTTATAACCGATCGCTTAATCGGTTAAACCGAAAATAACCGACTTAAAATTATAAAATAACTTTATCTTATTGTTCCGCCTTACCTCAAAGATCAAAATAGAAACCAAAGACAAAAGAGGAAGCAACAGGTAAGAGGTATTTTTTAACCACACCCTCTTTCTCCTCTTCCTCTCTCCAAATGATGTGGGACAAAGATAAAAGAGGTAAATTTTTCTTCTCTTAACACTTTCCTGTTCCATTGTGCTTTTGTCTTCCCCATCAATTAGAATGACTAAACCAAATAGCAATCTGAGCTCTTTCAGTATCTCCGACGTCATGCAAATAACAGGGCAAATATAAACATCACAAATAAGTGGAAATGAAGGAGGTTTTTATTCAGAAAAAGATGCGCATCTGATTCCAACATATCATTTCATCCATTCTCAAAACTTATTTCATTCATTCATTTTCAAAACTCTCCAGAAATTTCAAAACCTTATTGTTGCAGTAATTATCTGTTGGTGTTGGCAACACAAACCACTTTCGGAACATGTATGTTCATGAACCATATGCCAATGTAATGACTGGTCGAGTTTTGGGAGTGAAGAATTCGACTTCGAACATCCCACCTGATGAGATCAGTGTTTGGCCATCTATTATGCTATCGGAAATATTAAGGGTGTCGTTGCGTCGCGTATTGTGTGGATTATCATAGAGCAGATGAACAGATTGGGTGAGAATTGTTTTTTGTATTTTTCCATGATAAGAAGTTTTAATTAGGCCATTTGGTTTAACCAAATTGTTTTTGTGTTTCTTTTTGTATTTTTGTTGCAGTCAATGATCAATGTACAAAAATAAACTCTTGTGTGTTTTATATTGATGGATGATATATGTAAAGTCAAGATATCAATATTATATGAACCATTGTGTTGATAGATATTACCAAAATAATTAATGGGAATGATTTGAATATTATATGAACCATCGTGTAGAATGCGAAGAATGACAATTCTTCCCGTTAGTCTTTTCACCATTTTTGTTCATTTTCACCCATTTCTTTTCCCCATGGCTCACTGATCCAAAAAAAAGATAGGCGAAGAAGAAGTTTTCTCATGCCTTATTGATAAAAAAAGCAAAATAGGCAAAGAAAAAGATGGCTCGCTAAGGATCGCACATGTGACCTCCACATAGATAAGAGACGCTCTATCCACTGAGCTACATGAGCTTTTTGTATAAATGATAACACAATTAGTATATAATACGGTTTGTTTCGGTTATTCGGTTATAATCGATAATCGACCGGATCGAAATTCAATAATCAAAACCGAACAGAAACCATAAATCTTGTTATCGCTTAACCGATAACCGACCTTATTCGGTAACCGAATAATCGATTAATCGTCCCTACACTCTACGTAAGTTCCCCCATCCACCCTCCGATACATTGAAACCCTCTCATACGTCGATTGCCTGAAGCGAAACACGTCCATGATGAGGAGCTAATTCAGTTGTTGGAGTGACTGGTGAGGAGGTACGAGATAGAGCTTAGTTCACTGCGGCAACTAATTGGCGGTAGAATAGATGAATAGCTTCCCAATTTGATGGAAGAACTAGCCGGTGACCATGTCAAGGTCGGATTGCACGAGGAGCTTGCCACCGAAGAAGAAGGGGTTGGAGCAGCGGTGTGAGAGGGTTTCAGTGCATCAGAGGGTGGAGGAGGGAAATGACATAGAGTGGTAAAAGAAGAAGGAATAATAAGGGTAGGGTATGACTTCTTTTTGCCCATTCAACAGTCTTTTTTTATTCGAAATACACCTTAGACATAAGGTGCCACGTAGAAAATCCATGTGTAATTTCGGCTGCCACGTCAATATCCCGATCGCCAGAAAATTTTGCGGGACATTTTCTTCCCCAAAATGAAACGTTGGGTACATAATGGTAATTACCTAAACGGAGGGACATTTTTGAGTAAACACCCAAATGATGGGACAAAATTGACCCTTTACCCAAACTAAATTATAGCTGAGATATATATTTTCTATTCAAATCTATATATGATTGTGCAATTTTGGTGTCTTCGGGTTTCTCTCCCTATAGAGAGCCCTAGTTTTATCTCCTTATTGAGAGATCCCTTAGAGTGTATCTATTTTCTTTGTTTTCTTCTTTAGTGTGAATCCTTATTATCTTCTAAACTCCCATGGATTTTTCCATTGGTAATTTCACGCCATCTAATGATTAGTGGAATGAACTAGAGTTGGATACGGCCTAATATAAGAGATGGCAACGACAGTGGAACTTTGACTAGTACGTTGATTTCTTATTGATCAACTAGTCAATTTTAATCTCATGAGAAGTCGTATGGCGTCAATTTAGCGGCCGGGAAACTGGTATACTATTAAAGATATCAGTCAAGAATGATTTATATTTCAAATTTTCCATGCCATTGATTTAAAAGGACTCCTCAAGGGAAGACCCTGGTCATTTGGAGATTTCTCTCTTTGCTGCATCATCTTAAGATTAGGGAGTTTCCACATAGAGAGCCTTATTGGATACCCTATCATTTTGGTTGCAAGTTCACTACTTGCCAGCGTGTCATACTTTTGAAAAGATAGGGAGAGTATTAGGAAACTTTGTGGGGGTGTTTTAAGAGTATGATGCTATTAACGAATCCTCAATTTGGAGATAATATATGATTATTTAGGTGGCTCTCAATGATAGTGAGTCTTTGAAGAGATGTAAGAACAATAAACGATCTGATAGATCTTTTTTTGTTGTTCAATTCAAATATGAAAGGTTCCAAATCTTCTACTTTATTTGTGGAAATTGGTCATTCTGGAAGTTTTTGTGATAAGGTCTTTTAAAGTTCCAGAAGGTAAGATCAAGAAGAAGTGAGATGTATGGTTGAAGACTGCAGATTGGAAGGAGCAACCCATTAGTGGTGAGAAGTGACTAAGAAATGAGGGATGAAGTTGGCAAGCGCTGAAAGCAGATGGTACGTCGGCGGCTGGTGACAATGCTAGAGAGGGAAATGAGTGTTTGAAACCACCAATTTCACTAAATCACACAAAAATCTTGACCCAAATATTCCTAATAATCAAAGAGGATTAATTAACGCGCGTTTGGTTATGGAAAAGTGGAATCCACATAACCAACATGCAAATCACGTGGAGATGGGTATAATCATCTTTGAAGGAATATGCAATTCCGAAAATACCCTTAATGAAGACAAGAAACAACATCATAGTGAATACACGAGATATGGCTCAAATACGACTATTTCAATTTGGAATCAATTAGAATTTCTCTTCGAGATGGAGAATGATGATTTTTATCAGTGGGTTTCAGCTATTGGACCCGTCGGGATCTTTGAATTTTCTCAGCTGGAACTGCAGGGGGTTAGGCCAACCCTTTGCAGTACTAAGATTATGCGAGCTGGTTTGAACTCGTAGGTCGGACATGATTTTTTTCTCGGAGACTCTTGCCTACCGTGCCTGGGTTGAGGAGATGAAGCCAAGATTAATATTTAGCTTTTATTCTGTTGTTGAGGTTTCGGGTCGTAGTGGTGGTTTATGTATGCTTGCCAGAGATTCCAGAGTTTGTAATTTGATTGGATATTCAAATAATCACACAGATGTGAAAATCAATCATGGTAGTGGTAATTGCAGATTGACAAGGTTTTATGGCTTTCCAGAGAGAACAAAAAGAAGAGCGTCTTGGAGAATGTTGCGTCGGCCCAGTTTAGCTAGCCCTTTGCCATGGCTTATCATGGGGGACTTTAACTATATTGTTAGTGCAACGGATAAGAAGGGTTTGGTTGATCACCTAAAATGGCTCTTTAGTGGGTTCTGGGGTGCTATCTTGGATTGCAATTTGACGGACATCCATCTCCAAAGCTATTAGTTTACTTGGGCAATGAATTGTGGTATAGAGGATGCTGTTGAAGAACAATTGGATGAGGCATTTGGCTCCTCAGATTGGTTGGCGAAATTTCCCAATGCAACGCTCACTAACCTGGTTGCTCCAACTATGGACCATTCCTCAATTTTACTAAAGCTCGAAGGGAAACAATGAACAATAGGGCTTTTAACTTTCAGTTTGAGAATCAGTGGCTTCAGAAAAAAAGCTTTTTTAAGATGTTTCTAGAGATGTATGATCGATCTGATCAACAAGAAATGAATAAGAAACTAAAAGGCACAACCAACATCCTTGCTACATGAGTGCAATATGTTAAAAGATGTTGTAGTGGACAAGTCTAGACTGGAAAGAGAAGTTGATAGATTACAACTGAACACCGATAGGGAGTCCCTCCATGAACTAATTGAAACAAGATAAGAATTATGAACTCTTATTCATAAAGAATAAATCTATTGGAAAGAAAGAGAAAATACTTTTAGGATGAAGGAATGTGATAAGAACACTAGCTTTTTTCATATGATGGCTCTGCAAGAAGGAAGACAAATAAGATCACAAAGCGCTAAAGAAAAAATGGGACGTGAAAGACGGAGAACATTCATGAGGTTGTTCATTAGTACATCAACCTTTTTTTTTCAGGTGACAGGTAAGAGCAAATGGTGGTATGATATCACTAAAAACATTAGATCGTGTGTTACCAATGTGATAAATGTCGAGCTGGTGAGAGATTTCACAAAAGATGAGTTTTATGAGGCTGTATGTCAAATGCATCCGGACAAATCCCCTGGTTCTGATAGATTTAACTCGACTTTCTACAAGAAAGTTTTGGGATGCTGTCGGAGATGATATGTTCAGTGCGAGTGTTTAATACCCTCAAGAAGACATGTTGCTCACAGTGTCGATAGTACTCACATGACTTTGATACCAAAAGTGGTTAATGCTACTTTCATGAAATATCTCCAACCAATTTCCCTTTGTAACATGGTGTATAAGATTGTTTCTAAGATGTTATGCAGCTGATTGCACCATTGACTTCCGACAATGATTAGCCTAGCCTAGTCTATTTTTGTAAAAGGCCGAAATATCTAGGATAATGTTGTGATAGCCTTTGAGCAATCCATTCGATGAAAATGAGGAGATAAGAGATACGATTCTTCAAATTGATACAAGCAAAGCTTGCGACAAATTGGACTGAGGATTCTTAGAGACGATGTTGGGAGGTGTTGGGATTCTCTTAGCCGCTCAACATGGGTAGATACTTGGGTTTGCTGTCTCTTATTGATGAGACAAGGAAGCCGTTTTTTCGTGCCTCATGATGTAATATGAAAACGCCTTGAGGGATGGAGTGGAAAGAGTCTATCTAAGGTGGGAAATGAGGTCCTTATTAAGCTAACAACTCAGTCAATTCTAGGTTATTATATAAGCATCTTCCCACTTTCTCTTTGTTTGTCAGTTGAGCTAGAACGAATGATGAATTATTTTTGATGGTGCAAAAATGGTGATGCTACACGGGGCCTTAATTGGATGAGTTGGGAGAGACCTTGTGTTAATATGGTGAAATGAGAGATGAGTTTTTGGAGTTTTCACATTTTTAATCCGGCGATGCTTGGAAAATTTGGTTGAAAGTCAGTGTCTGACCGTATAATCTAGTTTGCAAAATACTCAAAGCTAAATATTTCCTTAGAGGGGATTTTTTGTCTGACAAAGTTAGGCACAATCCAAATTTTACTTAGAAGAAAAGTCGTCCATCCTAAGATATCGTCAAATGTGGGTTGAGATAAAATGTCAGAATTGAGATGAAGATAAATGCGTGGGGGTAGTCGTGGGTGCAAAGAGATAAAAATTGCAACATGATGTATTTACCGTATGAGGGCTTGGAGGATATTCAAGTGAATGATCTCATGATTCATGGTGAAAGATGTTGGGATGTTGAGTTGGTGAGTGATTTATTTGAGGCAGAAAAAACTATTGAGATCATTTATATTCCCCCGAGTGACGCAACGAGTGGTGATTTGCTGCTCTGGAAGACATCTTCAAATAGCAGGTATACAGTAAAATCAGGTTATCAGCTGGCCTATGATTTGACAATAAATAAAAGTTTTGGGATACCAGATCAATAGAAGGAGCTTTGGGGTTTGAATGTTGTTGCCAAGATTTAAATTTGTTCGTGGCGAATGGTTAGGGCAATGCTTCCAACGAAAGATAACCTATTGTACTGGGTAATGCAAATTGATGGGAGGTGTCACACATGCAATATGGGAAGTGAGAATGAATGATATGTGTTGGTGTCTTGCCATTTTGCCATAAGATGTGGGGAAGATATACGGTTGGGAGATTGGCAAACGAGGGATTTTATAACCGCAAATCCTCCAAGGAATTTTTGGGAAGGGGAATTTTTCACGGCGATGATGAAATTCGCGCGTAATTTGCAAAATGATGTGATCGCTTTTACGAGAGCAAAATTTGAAGGTTGGAATGACAAAATATCCTCCCCATTGTAGCTTCACGCACTTGTTGTTAGTCATAGGCTAGAGTGGAAAAAGTTGAATGGTGGGCTTGACATGAGCAATGGTGGTAGGCGGTAACAACTGGCTTGTCGAAGTTGACACAATCTTGTGTAGGGCTGGCATGCTTGTGATGTTGACACGACTTTATTTCATAATCATAGTGGCACTGGCACGAGCTGTATTCTACGAAACAAGTTTGAGAAGTTTATGATGGCCAAATCTGTATATAAACCAGGCAGACTACGGGTTGAGGAAGGAGATGCAATGAGCACGAGGGAAGCTCTCTCGTGGGTAAAGGGTATGGGCCTTGAAAAAGTCATCTTCCTACCAGACAACAAGTTGGTGATCGAGGCGCTGCAAGCTGACGTGAATGATGTGACTGAGCTCGACGATATGGTTGTTGTTTGCAAAAGGTTAGGCTGTGAGATAGGACAATGTTGATTCAAGCATATCAGAGATGATGTGAATATTTTGCGCATTCGATTGCTCGTTCGTCAAGGGCGTTTTCTCACCCTCATGTGTGGATGGGCACTAAATTTTGTGGTTGGTCTTCCTTCTTTCGGGTGTTCAGATTTCTCTTAATATTTTTTTTGGCATTTTATCTCAAAAACAAAAATGAATTCAAACCTATATTATTAGAGTCTTACTTAGAGTCTTACACAGACATATTTGTAAACATATGATAAAATTATCTATAATTCAAAATTATAATAATTGTAAACTATATATAAATACATACTACTACAAAAATCATCATGCCATATGTCAACGGCTGATTAAAGATTTCCATTCTAAAATCACATATAGATGTCATTTTCTTCTTGCATAAATTTCCAAGTATCATCTTAGGACATGTTATGTTTTTTCCACCGAAGCTTATATTACCCTAACCATATATTCTTTAAATACTATTTTTGGGAGTATAATCCTTCCCATATTATTAAAGTACTCTATTCAAGCTCCACACCATGTTTAAGTACTCTATTCAACCTTTGGAACCTTCTAACTTATGCCCTTCTTACAGCTTATGGATGAACAACGAAGTGACGAGCCTTACACTATTGGGAATATGGGGGGCACCTTTTCTCTTTTCATCTCAAGCAAATTTCGATTCCCTTTCTTGTAGTAGGGAGATGTGCATGAAATTTTCAGCCAATTGTGTTGTAGAGAAGATACCCCCATATGTCATATTTATAGGATTTATGAACTAAGCTAGAGATTACCAAGATGAATATGACTGAGCCTCCTAATATGTTTAATTCTACTAAGTTGAGCCCAACTATTAAATCCATTAATACTAATTCACTTCATTATAGATTTAATATTGCACTACACCTTGATCCATATCACAAATATGACTCAATTTAATTAATTATTTTTCGTGTTTAAGATCTTGAATATCAATTAATTAATTTAAACTTGCTGAAAGCTTTAATCAATTAATTATTTTTTAATAGTGGAACATCTCAAACATTTAATATTGTACAGAGAATAAATCCAACCGGTAGAGTTTTGTATAATAATTTTTTTCAAACTCCTCAAGTCGATATCATCAACTCGAGCTCACCCGAGACACGATTCTATTCAATAACACTCTAATATTTCTCGCAAACTAATTACCACTACCCAATGAGACCAAAGTATTAGGTTACGAAAAATCCGCACATTCTAATACATCAAAACAGTGCATAATCAGCCCCATATACTCAATGCTATTTACTTTGATTAAGAAATAACAATCTATGAGACCTCGTTCTTCACTATCAGCAAAGAATAACTTATCTCACTGTTAATTCCATTTCAATGCAACAAGTGCACCAATATCATTTTGTTAGCTAAGACAAACATAACGTCAGATTGATATTGCAATTTTTCATAATATATTGTCCAAATGTATTTGGGCTGTGATCTTCCTTATTTTACAAGGAAATGAGTATGTGACCTTCTGTGATTTAAAAGATGATGAAGATGAACTTAACAGAATATAAAAGGCAAATCTGCAAACAATAATATCTCATTCTCAATATACCAAAGAATAGAGTTATTAATACGCAAGTAGCTCTAAAGCATACTTTCTAATATACAACTCCAAGAGGAATATGAAAATACTCTATACAAAAATCGAAGATTCATCCCAAACATGCGTGGTAGAAAATTTATAGAAAATATAGCCTTTAATGATAAACCAAATTCTAATTCATGTCACGGTCAAGAGTTAAATGCATCACAAACAACCTTACAGTCCATCTCCGCAACAACCTTTTCCATGACTCTCTGCTTGATCCATGATAGAGATTCATTTAGGCGCATTGCTTCGCCTTCATTAGACATCTTTGGAACTGAACTACCTTAGTAGCAAAAAACTCTCGAACATGGTTACAAAGAACAATTTCTACTTTGAAAGTAGCCTACATCGACATTACACTTCACCCATGGACGTACTCGCACTTTGAGCCGTGGACGTAGATCACACACGATCGAACCACGTAAATCCCTGAGTCTTTACCAATTCCTGCTATTTACTAACTTCCGGCGGAAACCAGATCGATCACTGGCGCCGTCTGTGGGAGCCGAAGAAATTTTTGTGCACCGATCAACCAACAACCTACCGGAAACAATGGTCAGGAATACCCGCTCAGGCAACGCCCGCAGGAACGCGGCAGAAGTTCCTCCTCCACAGAACAACGCGGAGGAACAGGAAAGAAGTCGGACAACGTCCGACGGACGTGCTGCAACTCTGGATGATCAAAGCAGCACTCCCCCACAAGTGCCGCAACCAGCACATGCGGCGGCACCCGACATGGATGAACTCATCCGGGGTTTTCTCGAAGCAAACCGAGGAAACCTCAGGCAATATGTGGCCCGACACCAAGTTCCTCCCCACAACGACGAAAGGGAGGAACACGGGTCATCTCGCACCCAGAGGCGACGACGATCGCCTCCTCGAATGGCGGAGAACCGCCATTACCGACGTGACAGAACCCCCGAGGGTACACGTCGGCACTACGAAAGGAGGGCGGACACCCCGCCCCATGAATACTACGAGAGGAGGACACCGAC
>JAYDZE010542185.1:0-14446 GCA_034509125.1 Monilaria moniliformis
ACACCTTTTAGTGTAGATATGTGCTCGAATTAAGCTCGAATTAACCCTCCTAGAGTAGCAACATTTGCTACTCATCAATAGATGAATTTCTTTAGTTTGCAGACCACTTTCTTTGGGTCACTAGACAAATGGTTTTAAGGTTGCACCATATACATTGTTTTAGTAATGTCGCTATTAAGAAACTTTGTCTCAATCATCCATCTAGTGTAGATCCAGATTAAAATAAGTCACTGGCGCTGTAATTATTTTACTAATCCACTCTTGAGTGTTAGAGCTTTCCATGGTTTGACGGAAAATTTACTGAATCATTTTCCATCACTCCAATATCTGCCTCATGCTCTTGGAGATACACATTATATTATTTTGTAGAAATTCTATGTCTCCCACTCTAATGGACATGCTCAATGACACTAATATTCTTGAGGAGATTGAGGTTGTTCTTCGTGTTGATGTTTAGGATGTTGAACGGTTGAACGAGGTCTACGAGAGAGTCGTCTTGTTCCTTAACGAAGGGAAGTGAAATTGTTTCCTCTTCTAAGACAACTTCAAAACACTTCCTTAATCTCATATCTCCCCCCAGACTCAACTTCCTCACAGAACTTCACATTAATCGTCTCGAAAATGATCTTGTTGTGTAATCATAGAGCTTAAAACCCTTATACATTTCTTAGAGTAACCTCCAAAGTAACAACTCACCGGTTTTAGAGTCTAACTTTTACTCTTGTGGTCTATAAGGCTGAGCATTTGCTGGACAACCCCTAACATGTAAAAGTCATAAGTTGGACTTCTAACACGTCCACAATTCATAAGGGGTAACATTAGTTGTTTTAGTAGGTACTCATTTTATGGTGTATGTTACGTTCTGAAGTGTCATTGCCCAAAAGGACTATGGCGCATAATGGAATGATTGATGATGCTACTGGACGTTGTTTACCTAAGCTGCCAAGTTGATCTTCAACTTTAGCCTTATAACTTTTGAACGTATCCAGCATTTGAGATTTCTCACTTCTGAGATAAAGATAACCAAATCGGAAATTATCATCTATGAACGTGATAAAATATCATTGACCTTTTCAAGAAGCAACGATGAATAATTTATAAGTTTGAAGACATCCGTAGTCCGATTGTTATCGAATCTCTTAACGTTTGTCGGTCTTTCTTTTATATAGTCAATGCAAACTTGGAAGTCTGCTATATCGAGAATTGTGAAAATTCTGAATGACACAAGTCTTTCAATTCTTCGTTTGAAGATAAGACCAAATGCTTATGCCACCGTGTAACAAAATTCTCACCCGTTAATTTACGCTTAGTACCTTGTGAGTAATCGCACAAAGTCTATTACCAAATTAAATCTAGGTACAGATGGTAAATTATTATTTTGAACAAACACAAACATTCTTCACGCGCCAAGCGTGCACTTCAATACAATCATTCTTTTTGTGTCCATCTTCATTGCAAATAAACAGACAACATTAGATGTTTTTTTCTTAAACTGATTTGCAGATGGACCCACAACAACGTTAGATGAATTGGGAAGAATCATCTCCCTCTATCGGACTCGGGAATAATCTTCTTCCCCTCGTCCTTTCCTCTATTTCCCTTGGAGTTGTTTGCTAAATGAGCATTTTCCGTCTTACTCTGTTTCAATATCTCTTCCTCTTTAACTAAATGAGAAATCGACTCATTTAATAACCATTTATTCTTCAAAGTATTATGAGTGACTTCGAAATGGTCAAACTAAGACAGAAGAGAAAACATGGCCAAATGAACTAGTTAATTATCATCAATATTAAACATAAGTGTCGTAAGTATGAAGCAATGTTATACATCTCTGAGTAGTTAACTCTTTCGGGATAGTACCACAAAAATTTGCAGGGATTGTGTGTAGCAAAATTATAAGACTTATGCGATTAGAGTATCACCACCGTTCAAAATTCCATTTATACCCATCAAAACTTTCATCAGTGAGATCGACTGCTTACTCCGTCCGAAGTGCAAAGTCAAATTTGCAATCCCAAAACTAATTAATCCATATTTCTCCATATAGTACAGGTATTGAATTTTAACACATAAATGGAATTCAGAAAATCAATGCGGGAAAATGATCGAGCAAAAAACAAATATAATAAGCAGAATAATAAATAGCTCACTTAAGTAATAAGTAAATAATTAAATAATGACAATTCCCATTTCAGAATGCCTAGCACATTTAATCTCTGGACAAAAAAATTAACTTGTAAGTGACATCTCAATGCAGTAACCAAATATAGATTATCATTTTCTGTCAAAAAATAAGTCTTCATTTGGGCCGACTGATTAACTATTCGCATGTATTTTCAAGTATGTAAACATCTTATTTATTCCAAATTAAATTTATCTACATATCAGAGCACACTTTAGCGAGTTAATGCTTCAATTAATTCATTTAGAATAATAGATAACCAAATTTGACGTCATTATTTAAATTATCTACTTTTTAATCACAACAATTAATTATTTTAAAATCTTTATTTCGGGTATTTTTTTATTACAAAAAGATACATGCAAATTTAAAAATAAAATGCAAAAAAAGGCCTGAAAACAGCACACAATTAATAAGTAAATATCCCTAAACAATTAATTACTAATTAAGATTAGCAACAAAAGCCCAAAATATAAAATAAAAGCAGAAACTAGAGTTAATAACAGGCCCTGATGAAGAAGGATTTGCGGCCCAATATCCCTTAACCTACACTTACATCGCAGCCCAAAATCAACATAATTCAAGGCCCGTGATATTGTGGCTGTTGTCCGAAGTTTAAAGCCCTAAATTAGAGTAAACATGCCATAAAATCACACAAAATAAACCTCATTGTGGGCTCTTAAACGAACCCTAAGATATATAATAAAAATGAATCCAAGGCCTCCATCTTTCTTGACAGCTGAGAAGGAAGAAGAGATTGCTAAGAATTTGAAGAAATACAGCAAGAAATACGAGGCCGAAGACCAAGATGTATCTATGTTGCTGAGCGAGCAGGACCGCGAGAAGAGAAAGATAGGAAGAGTGGGCTAGGTGGATTAGTGAATGGAAACGATTGCACGAGGAAGAAAAGTTGGAGAGACAGAAGCTGCGTGATGAGGAAGAAGAGTAGGAAGCAGAAGAGGTGGAAATAGAGAAATTATTGGATGTCTCGGAAGAAGTTATTTCTTTTGACTAAATGTCGAAGCGAATTTTGCGTCTTGTCTCGTCTTGGCTTGGCTTGGCATGGTGAAAGAGAATAATTAGATTTTATAGGGCTTGTTTAACAAAGATAAGTTTTATTTTGTACCAATTCGACATAGAGAGTTTGCTTTGCGCAAGGTGTTTTGATCTCGGATCTAATAGCAATTTTTTTTACCTTCTTAGATGCCTCTAGAAACCAAGGTGAAATTGATGGGTATCATGGCGCTGCTCAATAGCAAGAACAGTACTAATTGAGATGCAGTGTTGAGGGTCAATGGCTTTTTTCCTCAACTTGAAAAAGAAAACTATATAGAAAGATAAATTAAATTGTGTCAAGAATTTCAGCAGGGGAAGACCTCTACTTGAGCTTTGCATTCTCTATTTCCATTTATGGCTGAACACTCTGCATTGAGTCGCGCCTCATTGCATTGCGGCACCAAATGTTACGAGGCGCACGCATTGGCTGGGTTCTAGGAGGCGGGCGTATTTTTATCTGAGGCGCGCCGCAGTGTTGCGTTGGAGGCGTGTTAAGGTTGGATAACTTAGGAGGTGTTAGCGGCGTGGTGGAAAAGATGCGTGTAGGATTAGATAACTTAGGAAAGAGGTGTGTGGTGATAGGATTAGGTTTGAAAAGATTTAGTAAAGGAAACCCTAAATTATTTACTATTTAATGCTACAACTTTTATCATAATAGAGTTGTCTCAACCTGTTGTTTACAAGAACTGACCTCTGCGCTCTGCCATCCCTACTTTTGCAAATCCCGAGGACAATCCTTTTCCCATTTACAGCATTTACAGCAGGACAAGTGTTCTTACATGTTGGTTCTTTATTAGAAGCTTTTTGCCTTTTTATAACCATCTATGTAAAGAGGACCAAGATTTTGCACAAAAGAAAGAGGAGTACACGCGAAAAGTTGCTGGGATTAGAAAGCTGAGATTATAGACGAGAAGTTGGAGGCTTGCATAAAGGTGGTTGTACATGAATCTGAATTTCTAGATTTTTTTCCCAATCTTTCTTATTTAATATTTGTTGTACTTTACAATTTGCTATATATGGAGAATGACTCATTTATTTGTTAATGCATGGTGTATTGTACATTTCTTTTAAATATTTTTCGGTTAACAATATGTTATGCAATTATGATTCTATGAATTATATACTATACTTTTCGATTATCAACTTTTAGTGCGCTATCCAATGCAATATAATGATATACAACATGATATGCAATTATGAATGATATACAACATGATATGCAATTTTTCGGTGGTCAACTTTAGTGGGCTATCCAATTAATACAACATATTATGCAATTATGAATTATATACTATATTTAATATTTATTATTTATAAAGTAATGATATACTATAATTTTATTATTTTGTATTCAATGTAATCATTTAATTGTTTATTATTTATATTATTTTGCATTATATATGTAATCATTTAATTATTTATTATTTATATTATTTTGTATTACATGTAATCATGCAATTGTTTTATTATTTTATTGCATAGGAGATAAAATGAATAAAAACAGAAAAGATCCGGCTTGGAAACATGGAACACAAGTGGAAGGGACAGGAACTGCTGGAAAGAGCTATATTTATTTGACTTGTAACTATTGTGATACACAAATAAAAGGAGGAGTTACGAGACTGAAAAATCATTTTGCCTGGACTCATAAAGATGTTAAACCATGCCATAAAGTACCACCAGATGTGAAATAGGAAACGAAAGCTTATTTAGGTATAAAAGCTAAAGCACGACATTTGGCGCTAGAAAATTTTGATTTAGAAGTGCATCACGGATCGTATTGTGGTGCTACTGGTAGCGATCTTGGAGTAGATGAACATAGTCCAACTCCAGGTATAATTCTAAATTCTTAAAGTTTTTTTTTTTTTTTGCATTTTAGTAACTTTTTTAATAATAATGTCTGATGAATGGATGGACAAACACTTTTTGGGCAAACACTGGAGTGACAATCATGTCTGATGGATGGACAGACATACGTGGGAGACATTTGTTAAACTTTTTAGTTAATTGTCTGGAGGTACAATCTTTTTGAGAAGTCTGGATGCGTTAGATGTTGTATAAGATGTTGATATGCTTTTAAAACTTTTAGATGATGTAGTTGAAGAGGTCGGAGATGAACATGTTGTGCAGGTTGTTACCGACAACGCTGCTGCTTATAAGAAGACATGAGAAAAATTGATGGAAAAATGGAAGAGTTTATACTGGACACCATGCTCTGCCCACTGCATTGATTTGATGCTTGAGAAATTAAATAAGTTACCTCAACTTGCAAATGCTTATCGGAAAGCAAAGTAAGTAAGTAACTTTATCTATAATCATGGTTATGTTCTAGCTTTAATGAGAAACTTTATAGAAAAATAGCTGATTCGTCCTACTCCAACAAGATTTGCCACAGTGAATCTGACTATCCAGAGTATTATTGATAATAAGGACGGTTTGGAAACTATGTTTACCCCTACTAAGTGGAAAAATTGTTCTTGGACAAACAAATCAGAAGGGAAAAAAGTGAAGTAAGTGATTGTAAGAGATTAAAAAATTTGGAAAAGTTTAACCTATTCATTGAAGGCAACAAAACCTTTAGTTGGTGTACTAAGACTTGTTGATTCAGAAGAAATGTCAGCTATGAGTTTTCTCTACCAAGCAATGGACAAAGCTAAGGAAGAAATTGCAAACAACTTTAATGGGAATTTATCAAAATACAAAGAAATATGGGATATAATTGATGCAAAATGGGACTTTCAGATGCATTGAGATCTCCATGCGGCTGCATATTATTTGAATACTCAGTGTAGATATGAACCTGATTTCTCAAATCATCCGGAAGTCTTAAATGGTTTGTATAATTGCATGATGAGACTTCTCCCTGACGTGAAAGATAGATCTAATGTTCATTTGCATTTATAATCATGGTTTGTGGGCATCTTATGGCGTTTTTACACCAGATGTGACAAAATTTGCAATTAGGGTGCTAAGCTTAACATGTACTTCATCAGCTTGTGAGAGAAATTGGTCAACCTTTAATCAGGTGATAACTTATAAGAATTGATTTACAAAGTAACATCATTATTTTCTATTATCTTGTAGGCTTTTTTAATTTGAATTGTATTTGATAGCTATTTACATATAATTATAATTTTAAGGTACATACGAAAATAAGGAATAGGTTAAGTACTACAAAACTTAACACTCTAGTGTTTATTATGTACAACAAAAGATTAAAGTTGAAACTACAAGCAAAAGCAGAGAAGAAGAACATGTTAGATACGTTAGTTGTTGATGATATCGATAGTGAGGATGAATGGTATGTACTTCCACCAAACGAAGTGACGGAAAATATGAATAAAGATGGGGAAAGTGAAAATGGTGTGAATACAGAACCTCTTCCTACAACGAACTGGCAGAATGATTTAGACGAGCTAGACATTGAAGCTCTTCAACTTGGGATTACACAAGGAAGTGAGGAACCACGACAATTATTAAAAAAAAAGAGAAAATAAAATAGTTCTATAACTCTATTCTTTGTATTACTCTTTTTGTTACTTATTAATGTATTGTTTGTTTTCTATTTCTAAATAGGAAAAGGAAATATAACGTTTCATTTATTTAGTGAAGAAGATGAACAAGAATTTGTACAACAATTTAGAATCGGGGTCGGATGAGGAGGAGGAACAAAATGGCATCGAATTAAGTGACGAAGAAGATGATTGAATTCAGCATGTTCAAATTTAAAGTTCATACTCTTTAAGAGTTTTTATTTTCATATTTTGAGATACTATTTTGCCTTTGAGTAGTAGTATGTTCGAATTAAACCTTGCTCTCAACACTTGTTCAAATGAATCCTTTTGGCAATGGAAGAAATTTCTCCGACGACGATGATGCGGCCAACGACTACGAGCGTTATTTCCAATTGGCTCGCGACTAAGGCGCTGGCGAGGAACCCAGTCAATCGAGGTAATACATCCACCGGGACAGAGAAGGCATCGACGTCCGTCTTGTCGCATATTATTTCTCTGAAAATCCGCGAACCGGGGCGGCTGTATTTCGCCGGCGGTTTCGCATGAGCTGAGATTTGTTTGTGTGCATAGCCAATACGTTGGCGGCGCATGAACCATACTTCCAACAGCATCAGGACAACACTGGGCGGCTCAGTTTTTCCACGCTCCAAAAATGCACGTCGGCCATTTGACAACTTGCAATTGGTGCAAGTTCTGACATATTCGACGAGTATTTGCACGTCGCTAAGAGCACGGGGAGAAAATACTTGAGGATATTTTGTAGGGGCATTCGAGATGCATTAGGTGCGGAGTACTTGAGGTCGCCGACAACCTAAGATTGCCAGTACCTGCTCAATATGCATGAGGTTGTACACAGCTTCCCCGGCATGCTCAGCAATATCCAACGCATGCATTGAGAGTGGAAATATTGTCCATTAGCATGGAGAGGGCAATATACCAGGCTACCAGCAGCCATGGGCCCCATCCAACCATGACTCTAGAAGCAGTCACAGACTACCGGCTATGGATTTGGTATGTATTCTTTGATGTCGTTGTGTCCAACAACGAAATCAACGTGCTAAACCACTCTGACTCATGTTGGCCGGTTGAGCTTCAACCATAAGCTTCATGGCCAATGGACGTCAGTATGACATGGGATACTATCTCGCGGATGACATTTATCCCAAGTGGCCGACTTTCGTCAAAACCTCTTCGTGTCCAACTAACCCGAAAAAAGCATATTTCGCCCAAAAGCAAGAGTCAGCGAGGAAAGACGTGGAACGCAATTTTAGCGTGTTCCAGGCACGGTTCGCAATCGTCAAAGTTCGGCTCGTTCGTGGTTTAAAGACGTTATAATTGATTTCATGTATGCGTGCATCATATTCCACAACATGATTATGATGGCGAGTGAGCAAAGAGACGGTCAGATCCTCTACTGCAAGCGACGCTCCAACTCAAGGTGTCCCGACAAGCTTCCGTACTTACTTCACTCGACATGAATCAACATGCATAGAGAACAACATTCTTGACTTCAACATGATATGGTTGAAGAAATATGGGCACGCTTTGGTCATCTCTAGGAGTAGTGAGTGCTTAAGAAGATACTACTTATGAGATGTTGATGTCTTTAATTACATTAATCACATTATGTCACATGCACTTTGTTATTGATCAATTAAGATATTTTCTTGGATAAAACTTAATTACTTATATAAAAAATAATTATTTACAAAAAATAAAATTATATTAAAATTCTTATTGATTTTTTCTCTATTTATAACCTGATTTTTGCTATATTCTCCCAAACATTCTAAATTTCTCTCTTCTTCACAATTTCACATTGTCTTAGTTTTTTCCTCACATATTTGCTTTGATTTAAATTTATAAATCAAAATTATCCCAATTATTTTTATCAAAACTCTCACACATTCTCTTGGTGCAGCCTAGGCAACGAGTCGACTTGGTGATATTCTTCCCCCTTGGTTGATTGATGTATATTTATTTAGTACAGAAAATAAGTCATTTTTGTTTAATTAAATCGAAATCCTCTACAATGATGATCCGAAATTTACTTGAATGCGGAAGCATGCTTGAATCCATGAATAACTTTGATCGAATCTGTTATAGCCTTCCAAACAATTTGTTACCTTCATTGAATCCTTTTGTGGAGAGAATACAAGACGTAGAGAACGATAACCTCGTTTGGGGACCATAACCGTATTTATATAATATTAAATTTTCTTTATTTTTAATTTGGTATCTCAACAAATTGAAAATCACTTTATGATATCTATACTTTAAACCTATAATTTTCTTTAATACTACTTAGGCCCATAACTTTAAACCTCAATTGATCACTTTAATTGAGCCTCATAAATATAGTCATACACATTTAATTACGACATGTGTTAGCCCATAATTAATTTTTTTAACAATCTCCAACTTGCGCAACACATGACGACAGACAAATATGTATTACCTGAATGAGCTCAAACTTTGCTATCATAAGTGGTAGTATCCCTTAAATAATCTTGTCATTGAGTGCACTGTTATAGGACTAGAGAGGCTTTTATCACATTATGCGTGACTAAATCCATCAATAATCACATATACCAATACAACCAATAACAGATCAATCATGGAGCGTAGCATGAAAATTTCATACAATGTGATCTGACCATGTCTATTTCCAACTAGTCCAATCTTATTCCCTGGTGAGATAAACCAAAATTCAAAACAGCAGAGTTTAGCTCAATCAAATACTTTATTTTTGTACAGAATTAACCAAATTCATAACACATATGTTCAAGACCAAGTATAGAGTAATAAAATTAATACAGACTCTCACTAAATCGAAGTATCCTAAAATAATATAATACTCATATAAGTGTATGCTCATGAAAGACCTTGGTGGTAGTAAGCGGATTCGCAATCATTGAGTTTGTCCATATCTATAGCAGTATGTCCACTCCGAACTCTTTCTTTTACAATCAAGAACTTTATGTTAATATGTTTTAACTTAGTTGAGCTCATGTTGTTATTGGAATATAGCACGCAGAGTTATTATCAGAATACAACTTAAGCGGTCTCTCAATATTTTCAACAATACGCAGCCCAGTGACAAAGTTTCGCAGCCATATCTTATGATTGGATGCCTCATAACAAGCTACGAATTCTACTGCCATAGTTGAAGGTGCTACTAGCATCTGCTCAGCACTTCTCCAGGAAATGGCTCCTCCAGCCAACATGAAAATGCAATCCAAAGTGGATCTTCTATTATCTTGACATACAACGAAATCAGAATCGGTATATACCTTATGATCTCCAGAGATCTGATTTCCTATATGTGAGCATATAATCCTTCATTCTCTATAGATACCTCATAATCCGTTGGATGCTTTCAGTGATCCATACCGAAGTTACTAAAATATCTGCCTAACATACCAATAATAAAAGCTAAATCAGGTCTTGTACAGACCTGAGCATGCATTAGACTTCCAATAGCCGAAGCATATGGAATATTTTGCATTTTCTGAACATCAAGTTTGGATTTAGGACATTAATTAAGACTGAATTTGTCTCATTAAGCCACATGGGTATCTCCTGCTTTGCAATTATGCATTTCAAATCTTTTAAGCACTTTTTCTATATATCCCTTTTGTGATAATCCGAGAATACCTCAAGAACGATCCCAATGTATTTGGATTCCTAATACAAAAGAGGCTTCCCTAAGATCTATTTAATTTGTAAACCATAGTCTTTGGGTCACCCGACAAAAAGTTTTCTGGTTGCACCATATAAATCGTCTCAATAATGTCACCATTTAGAAATGTTATCTTTACATCCATCTGATATAACTCAAGATCATAATGTGCAACTAATTCCATAATTATTCTAAAAGAGCTCGAAGAAACCGGAGAGAAAGTCTATTTGAAATCCATGCTTTCTTTTTGAGTAAAACATTTAGCCACAAGACGTGTCTTATATCTTTCTACATTACCCTTTGAATCTTTCTTGATTTTAAAAATTCATTTACAACCAATAGGCTTCAGGTAATGTGACAAGATCCCAAACTTGATTGTCTTGCATTAACTTATATTTGTCATTCATGACATCAATCCACTTTTGAGCATTTGGACTTTGCATAGCTTGACGAACGTTGACAGGATCATCTTCTAGCATGCCATCATTGTTCTCATTTTCATGATGAAATACTACATAATCATTCGAAATAGCATTTCTTCTTTCTTTAGTGGATCTTCTTAATTGCACTAGTTCTTAAGGTTATTGAGGTTGATCTTGTACCTCTACATCAACTTGGGATTGTGGAGTTACAACATTATCCTGTTGAGGTTCTGAAGCTGCTTCTTCTTTAATGACAGGAATTGGTACATGAACGTTGTCAGAAACAATAGCATGTGTCGTAGAAGACTCGTCATTCTCCTTAAAGGTAATGTCACTAACCTTATTCTTTCCCTCAAACTCAACATCCACAAAGAATACCGCATTTCCCATCTAAAAAATAAACCTTTTAGCTAAGCAAGATCATAAAACTTAAACCCCTTGGACTTTTCCGCATAACCAATAAAGTAGTTGCTAACAGTTTTGAGTCCAATTTCTTTTTATTAGGCCGACAAGGCCTAGCCTTAGAAGGACATCTCCAAATGTGAAAATGATTTAGGTTAGGTTTTCACTCAGTCCAAAGCTCATAAGGAGTTTTGGCACCTACTTTAGTTGGTACCGTATTGAGAATATAAATTGTAGTCTTTAGTGCCTCTCCACAGAGTTATTCCGGTAAGGAGGAACGAAAAATCATATTTCTCGCCATATCTTTTGGAGTTCGGTTTCGTCTTTCAGCTATATCATTCATACTAGGCATTCCTGGCATGGTGTACTGTGGGACGATACCATATTTCTCTAGGTATAAAGCAAAAGGTCCTGGACGTTGTTATCCTGAACCATCATATATGTTGTAGTACTCACCCTCACGGCCAAACCTGACAATTTTAATTCTTTTGTTGAGTTGATTTTCAGCCTCAATCTTAAATGCTTTGAATTTGTCCAGTGACTCTAATTTTTTTGTGAATTAAGTATAGGTACCTATATCGTGAATAATCGTCTATAAATGATATAAAATATTGTTGACCATTCCGAGAAGCCGAAGGAAATGGCCCACAAATGTCCATATGTATCAATTCTAAGACGTCTATAGCTCTGTTGGCACCTAACCTCTTTTGTGTAGTCTGTTTACCTTTATTACACTCAACAAATACGTCAAGACATGAAAAATCAAGTGTACTTAAGATATATTATGTTACAAGTTTCTCAATTCTTGATTTTGAAATATGACCTAAGCGCTTGTTCCATAATTTAGTCGAATTCATATAATTTAATTTTCGCTTAATGCCCCTAGAATCAACATGCAATGATTCATAATACGAAGCAACAATATCAAGCATCTATAGATTGTCATAAGCACCTAATGAACCAGTGTCCACAATACCAGATTTATTTGAAAGAGTAAGCTGACAATTTCCTAATGAACTGGTAAACCCATATTTGTCCAAGATGGAAATAGAAGCCAAATTCTATCTAAGAGATAGTACTATAAAAGTGTCTTTAAAATCAAGAAAAAATTCAGTCTTTAACAACAATCTAAAATGTCCTATCCTCTACTTCTAACGATTTTCCATCTCCCATGTTGATGTATCTCTCACCATCAAGTGGCTTTCGGCAGCTGAAGCATCCATGCATTAAAGTACTTATGTGAGTTGTAGCGCTAGAGTTTAACCACCAAATATCTTTAGGGACTGAAGCTAAATTAACCTCAGAACAAACTAAAGTAAGAATAGTACATTTCTTTGCACGCCAACCGTGATATTTGGTACAATCCTTCTTTTTGTGTCCAGGTTTGCCACAAAAGAAACAACCACTGCATTCCATTTTATTATTTTGTTTCTTTTGTGCTGGACCATTACCCATAGCAGCATTCTCAATAAGCTTTCTTTTGATGCTATTTCCATTATCTCTTGAGGTACTAGCTAATTGAACAATCTAGACTCTTTCATGCTTCAGTCTTTCCTCTTCTTGCACACGAAAAGAAATGAGCTCATTAAGAATCCATTTATCCTTTTGACGGTTATAACTGACCTTAAACTGGCTTAATTGTGCAGGAAGAGATAACAACACTGAATGCACGAGCAAGTCCTCAGGGACGTCGAGCTTTAGTGTCCTTAACTTTGAAGCAACAAGAGACATTGCATAATGTATTCCCTTATATTTCCCTTTCTCTTAAATTTCATTGAGATCAAGATTGCCAAAAGCATACTTGTCTCTGCATTTTCGTTTGTAACAAAACGTTGTTCAATTTGGTCAAGGCATTCACTAGCTTAGTGATTTCCTGAGATATTGTGCCTCGAAAAGCTACTAGAATACTGCGCTTAATGATCGCCAGACTAACGCGATTTGAGCGTTCCCACTGCTCAAAGTTCTTCCTTTCATAAGGAGAACTTTCATCCATCAGAGAAGTAGGTTGCTCGAACCTTAGTACGTAGTCGAGATCCATGCAGCCCAATGTAATCAGAATATTGTCCTTCCAATCCTTCAAATTTTACCCATTAAGCATTGTATATTATTTATGTTGACAGATACGGGAGTAGCATACGTCATAACTGAACAAAGAAATAAATCCAAAAAATTAACTGTCATGCCCACATAAAACCAAATAAACAATTATTAAATTTAAATTGAATGGTAATATTAACTCGTAAGCAGTAACCTCTATGTAATAGTCAAATACTTACAATAAGATTATGTGAAATAATACTCTTCCTTTAGGTAGCACTTTATTCACATGAAAAACTTGATAATTATCATGTATTACCACTAAAAGTATGTGTAATTTGGGCCAAATATTAGTCTTTCTTAGGACCGACTAATACCCGCATGAATATACACACACGACCATCCTAATATTCGTAATAAATAAATCTATACAAGAGAAGTCATTTTGGCAACTTCTTATTTCAATAAATTTATCTTGAATATTAGTAAATTTTATAAGAACATGAGATGCATCATTCAAATTTAAATTGAATAATTGTAACAAAGTTAAGCACATAAGATAAAAATAATTTTAATCTTCTATAAAAAAAATGGCAAATAATTAAATTGTAAAGCCCAAAAGAAACAAAATTATTGCTGCCCCAATAAAAATAGAAACTGAAATCAGTGGAAGCCCATAAACTATTTGATTAAATAGGCCCAAACATTATTTAGGTTTTTATCAAAATAGAGTAATAGGGCTATCTAATACACCCCAACAACTTTAATATCTCGGCCCAATTTTAAAGAAACTAACAAAGGAAAATATTAAATTAAGGCCCAAGGTCATTTAAAGAACAGCCCACAGCCTTTTAATTCAAGAAGCAGGCAGCGGCCTAATCAGGGAACCCAATAAACTTTCGGCCTAGACCCGCGAAAAATAGATCCGCGACCCGCGGCCCATTAACCAGACCCGGATAGCAGACTCACCAGCAGCGGACGCGTCGTTTCGAGATCCAACTGTCGTCCGTTCGCCCGCAACCGCCGCCGCAGTGGCGAAGCCAGGATTTTAATTTTGGGGGGCCCAAAAAAAATTTAAAAAAATTAAACATAAATAATATTATATAAATTAAATTATAATATTAAAAAAATAGTTAATTTTCAGCTAAAT
>JAYDZE010542196.1:0-14446 GCA_034509125.1 Monilaria moniliformis
ACTTTAGCTATGGAATTCAAATTGTGGAATTGGAGGATTTGGAATTAGAATTCAATTCCAAATCTAAATATTTTTATCGTACCAAACAATGGATTTGGAATTGGTGGTTCCAATTACAATTCCAAACCACCAATTCCGTGATACCAAACGGAGCCGTAAAGTAATTGTTACACAATATGGTAGACAAATGTAGTAATCAATTAGAATTCATCGTACAGAATTAACTTTTTAGTTTATAATTAATATTATTATAATATTAAAATAGATAGTGAAACACCAATGAGGAAACGATTCAAGTAGGATATATCCCGTTCGGTTTGAAAATCAAAAGCGTTATCGTATTTGCAAATTGACAACATGACCAACTTCTTTTATTTTGAAGGGTGTTGACGTGCAATTAAAGAAAACAACTATGAACCGATTTATCAAACATAGGAAAGGGTTAGTGATCGACAGAAACATTTTAATGAGGGTCAATTACAGCTTATGGCCAAATCTTTCAGATGAGCTACAAACATTTGATCTAAATGGAAAATTTGAAAATTCTGAATAAGATTTTAAATTTTGGTTTGGTTTAGCTTGAATATTCGATTTTTGAATATTTTGTTCATTCTTAATTTCAGTTCGAATTTTTTGAATTTTTCATTTTGAATAATCATATCGAACTAAAACGAAATTTAAAACTCGCTTTTTATTTTCAATTCTAATCAAATTTCAAATTTTGGATTTTCAAATCAGTTCAAATTGGTATACTGTAAAATAGAAAAGACCCTAAATATGAATTATGTGTAATATATATATATATATATATATGTTGGAAAAATTGCTGAATAAATAATAAGTTTTGATTAGATTCCAAAACTTTAATGATTGTCCTACTGTGAAACATAGTGTTGCCCATATGTTAAGGACCATTTTTATTAAGTCTAGGTTCAGCAGTGAGATGTTTAGTACTACTAGCATCACTTGAAAGAAAAGTATTGAAGCTTTGAGTTATTGAAGAAACATGGAGTATCGTTTCTGAATAAACACGAAAGTGTTCAAGCTTGAAGAAAGATAGAGCATGAGATCAGCCTTAACTGGGAGCAACTAAAGAAACATGTGTTCAACATACACGTTGAGTAACGTCGAGTGTTTGACTTTTTGTGTTAGAGAAATGACAAAGTTGTCACTTGTACTTCATATAAATAAGTTTGTAAGTTTCCTATTGTCCACAACAGGCGTAGCTAGTGGTAGGTACATAGTCGATCCCACGAGGAGTCTTACGAGTCCGTGTCTTGGGCTCGAGAGACTTTAACTTCAGCCTGACTCGAAACAGTAAAGTTAAAATAAACTATAGCACTAAAGAAGAAAGATAGTAATAAAGTACAACCTGGGCAGGATGTTGAATCCACGGTAATTTACTTACTTCGGTCATCAGTCAATATACCTCCACTTACATATGTCTACAAGTTATAGGCCATGAGCCTCTATTATCACGTGCCACACACTCTACCATCTCAATGACTCAATCTGTCCTTACAGTTTGTTAGCAAGCAAGGGACACCCACATATGCTAACCATCCCAACCATTATGCCTACGAGGACACCTTAATGGGAGTGAAAGTCAGAAAACATTTAAACCTAGACAGACCCGATAGTTACAATAACATAATGTAGTCTAATTCAACATCTCATACCACTTACACTCTCAATGTGAAAAGTGATTGATGCACACCCTATAACCTTGATTTATTAATGATCTAAGTCTACTCAATTGACTAATGGCCTATCAACTAATCAAATGGAATTAGACCTTTTTGGATGAAGCACAAGCACTTCAGGAACACATATAAGCAAATCATTATAACCAAGCATATCTCATGAATTATAAGTTTATTTATGTTTCGTCTTGCCAGACCCAGACTTATAACTTTAGCTAGACATAAAGTGAATGATAAGTAAAAAAATAAATGAAACCACAATAGAAAAGTAAACTTACGATAAAGTACAAAGAGCAAATTGTCTTGCCCGAATCGGGACTTAACAAAATACGAAAAGTAAACTAAACATACTGGGGGTGATTCTAGCTAGAGCATGATGATTAATGAGAGAGATTGATAACTTATTTAAAGGGGGAATTGGGCATGGGTAGAAGGTCAACACGCGTTGGGCCTTTAAGTCATATTCAGAAGAAACTCTTGGAGTTTTTCATAGACTAGAACTCCTTCGTCGACTGGGACTCTGTTTTTCTGCAGCTGCTTGCACTAATTTCAAGTTGATCTCCTTACGAGTTTTAAGAAGAGTCGATTTCTCATACTTATCTTCTTTTCTTTAGTTAAGACTTTGTCACACCCCTTCGTCTTGGTCAAAGTGTTCACCTTCTATATTATGTGTTCACCTCCTTCTCATCCTGACTTCTGCCTACTAATGTCATGTACAAATTGCGATCAAAGTCTCGAGTTCTGAGAGGCACTCTAATGAGGTCTTGACATCTTGCTCAAGCAGTTGAAAACTGATTGTTCTTCTCTTTGTCACACATTCATGCCGCGAGCCTCTAGCATCTTGACCTAGGGCGCCATCTATCTCAGCTCATTCTCTTCTCAAAATCGACTTTATCTTGTCATGGGCGTCTTTCTCTTGGAAACTGCTCCCATCTTGCCCGTTTCCTACAAAACCTGCTCCATGCCCGCCACTGTGTCCTCCTAGATACAAAACAAAAGTAAAAACTCGATATAGACTTAGAAACAAGACGAAAAGAGAAAAAAATTGGGCTTCATCAAGATAATCTACAAAGATCCCGCAAACCAATGAAAAAGTGTAAGGTAGCAGAGTTATAGTGGTACGACATTGTAAGCGCCGAAAGCAACATCACATAGTTCAAATGGGAATTATCCAAACAACAAAATGGAGGAGTTTGGTTGATGCTTCTTCCAAGAACCCTATTCAAATCCCGCCTATAAATACCCGGCGAACCCTAACATTTGAATGTTACCAAAAACACCGCAGATTTAAAACCCAAAGCATTCAAGCGCTCAAACAAATACTCAAAGCCCTAAAGTGTTTTTGAATAAGAGAATTCTCAATTGTTAAAGATTTCCTTCAAGACTAATTTATATTACATTCAATGAATCTATTAAGCATTCTCTTCATTTCTTATGCATTATTATTGTAATATCTCAAGCCTATATTTTTGCAAACTATTCATTTGTAATAGTTTGTTCATAGTTGGAAAGGCAAACCAAACCTCCTTATACTTAAATCTTGTAAAGTTTGTGTAGAAGAAAGTTATAACGTAGCAAGGTTATCGCTACTGATAGCATAAATGAAATTGACCAAGTTAGGTCAAAGCACAATAAGATTAATTGTGTTAGATTTCTTGCACCTGTGGGCAAGTTGAAATCCTAGTTAGAGGATTGATTGGTAACTTTTCAGTTCGTGGATGTAGGAGCTATGCACTTCGGACCACGTAAAAATGTTTATGTTCTTTACTTTTAATATTTATCATTGCATGTCATTAAGCTGTCATCACTCACCACAAGTATTAGTGGTTGCTTATCCGATTTTCTATTACCGGTTTAACGGAACCAGAACCGAAATCGGTCATACACCGATTAACCGATAACTGGAAAATTAAACCTCGGTTCGATTTTGGTTTGTGGTTTACAAAGTTTTCGATTATAACTAACAAATTATTAGTTATAACTGATATTCGAGTAGGAACCAAATTGAATTTACCCTAAATTGTAAATTTATATCTCAATGCAATTGCCCGTTATTCTCTTCTCGCATCTCTATTCTCTTCTCTCACACGCAGCTCGCTCACTCCACTACCGACCGTCGACTGTCGACCGTTGACTAAGGCTCTGACGCCCTCATCTCTCTTCTGCTTCCCGACAATTGACCGAGTCTTCGACGCCCTCCTGCACCGGCAACCTGCATTGCCGACCCCCTACAGCCAGACTCCAACCCACCAGTAACCTCCTCTATGTCGCATCACCGCCGACTCCAGCCTCCATGTATGCATGGCGGATGAACCCCAATTTATTTTAGATGATTTGATAGTTATGTTGAATTGCAATTCGTTGAATTGAGGAATTGCCGTTGAATGTTGCTTAATTGAGCTGTGAATTGCTAGTTATGTTGCTTTCTGAATGTTGCTAAATGTTGGTTAAATTCGTGACCAACTGACTATAAGTCCGTACCATTTAATTACTGAATGATGACGAATGTTGTTTATAAATGTTGTATAATCACGTGAAGACTGTTATAGTGATGTATTATTGGAAGCTCATATTTCTTTGAATTAATTTCTTTGCCATTTTCTATTTTGCAGCCAAATTCACATTTTATTTTGGAGTCCCATCTTTTATCTGCAATCAAAATTCATAACTCACTCATTTGAATACTTGGATAGTTATTTTAATTTTTGAAACCGGTTATTCGGTTGATCAAATGATCGGTTTGGTTCGGTCATGGTTCATATCCTAGCCATTCAGTCAGTTTGGTTCGGTTATAATCGAACAGACCAAATAAGCAACCCTACAAGTATATACTTAACAATATTGTATTCGCTTATACTTTCAGTAGACGTCTTCTACTGAAAGCTTCTTAATTCTTGCTAAAGTGTTAAAATCAACTAAGTGTTCAAATAAGTCTTCAGTAAGCAAGTTGTAACCACCACATTATGCACATCGATAGCTAGTATTCAAATCGATTTGTTGATCCAACTTTCAGTAGGATTCATAACTATCTCCACTCTAATATAACCTGCTCTTTGGTGAACAGTAGTTAGCATCGAGTCTTCAATATTGAGTGTTGTTATTCGACATCTACTAGATCTCCAGTAGAAGTGTCAAGGCTATCAAAAAAATTAATTTACTAATATTGGTGTATTACCAGTACTTACTTGCTAACAATATTTACATATTATATGTTTTATATTTATAATTTGAATTAGTTCTAGTTGACATAACATGATAAAATATTAAAATATATTCGTATTCGGATTTTATTTTTGCATTATCAAATTTTCTAATTTGGATTAGATTTAATTTAAAAAAAATGAATTTCAGATAATTATGTAATGTTCTGGTTTTTTTTTTTTCAAAATTTGAATCAATTTGGACTAGATAATAATCAAAACCAAAATTCAAATACTCACCGTTAGCCAAAATTTCAAACCTGACCATTTTTTAAATTACTGTACAACGACCATGATCCATTTTTCTAACTATTTTTTTACAAATTTTCAAAAAAATAGATTATTTTGCAATTCAACTGAAAAATCAAATGATAAACTATAATTTATTTGTTATTAATTGGATTGAGAAAACCGATAGAAATCGCGACTTGCAAAATATGATCTTAAAATGTGTTTTTCATTGTTTGTTGTTGCGTCACTGTGAGGTTGTTACGTACCAATTATTAAATATCATGAGGCACACCATGAGGACTAGTAAGTTAATACTATATGGTCTATTTTAATGTAACGAAAAGTAGTTATGATTGAAAGTAATATATAAACCACAAAACATTATCAAGAAATTTTACGAATCCAACCCAATGAAATTTATTTTGGCATGTTGTGAAAAAACCTAGAACATAAGTAGTAGTACTATATTCATATGATCAAAATACATATCAAGGTGAATATACTACTAATTAAGTAGACGTATACATGATAAATATAAGATAACATAATAAGTAAATTGTAGCCGACAAAAATTAATAATAAAACCGAGCATGTTAAAAGGAGAATAATATTTGGTCAATTCTAGATCCGGCTTGTATATGGATTAAAACAAAAGTTAGTGAGAGTTCTCTTCAAAAAAAAATGTTATTGTACATAAAAGTTATTGTGTTAAAAGTGTATGTTTTTATTATTAAAAGTGATTGTGCCAAAAGTGACTATTGATATAAATAAAAGTAACTACTCTATTAAGTGATTGTTTTTATGAATAGAAGTTACACTTTATTCTAACTTGTTTTTTGTTATTCCTAATAACATTACTACCACCATTCTATAACCCACATATTTCCATCTCTTTGAAAACCCTAGTAAACTTTTCAATTTCATAATGTAAGTAGGGATTGATGGAGTAGATGAACATCTACTAAGAGTTTGGAAGAAAGAATAACATAATTAACACTCATCTCACCCACTACAAAAAATACGTGTTTTACCGGCGAATAATTTCGCCGGTAAACACCAAAAATCCACCAGTAAAACCAGTTATCGGCGGATTCCACGTGTCAATAAAGGATTTGCCAAAAAAAATTTATCGGCAAATTACATCAGCCGAGAAATATTACCAGTGGGGTACCGGCTGCGCAAAAGTTTGATGGAAAAAAAAATTCTGCCGGTAATTTGTAAAAAAAAAAAAACTTTTATTAAGCAGGCTCCCAATTTGGTGTTGCTCTTATCCATTCTCACTGTCGAGAGATGTCATATAATATATGAAGATAAATCAACACAAAATTTTATAGAGATAAACATTTATATATCCAATACAAACACAAAGATAAATCAACACAAAATTTTATAAAGACAAACATTTATATATACATAATACAATACAAACATAAAGATAAATCAACACAATATTTACAGAACCCTAAATTTAAGCCTATAATTAGCATACAATTTAAGCCTAATTCAAATTTTGATGCCCTCACTAGCTTATGCTTCAACCTTGCCCAATCTGGAGCTCACTTTGCATTGATGGACTCACTGGCATGTGCTTCAACTCTAATATTTTTATTTTTATTTTGCAATGTACAAATCATCAAAATTCCCTCAAAGATAGATAATCAAGAAAAATGACTTTGAAAGGGTGAACAAATGACCTTTTTTATATCCATACAAGATAAGATAGTAGCTTAACAACTTTTCAAACAACAACAAATAAATTCAAGTTTAGCTTCTTATACAAATGCCAAATAAATTCAAGTTTATGGACCTTATGCTACTCCAGAGTCTTCTGTCGTTCTTTGAGCACGTTCAGAAAGTATGGCTAATGAAAACAATGAACAAATGAAACGAACAGAAGCCTACCTAACAAAAGTTCCAACTCAAACTCTTCAATAGGAAATAACATTAGAAAGCAAAGAAAAATTTAAAACTTAAAAGGATATGCATTATCGTCTGTACATTATCAAACAATCTTTCTCATATATTTCCTTTAATGTTATTCTGGCTTTCTCCCAGCATGCTAAATAAATTAAAGTATTAGTACTACTTGCTTCGAACAACACAATTTTACTAAAAAACAAGTACCGCACCCAAAACCAATTCGTGTTCCTTCAACAATCGAATAGGAAAAAATAAAATAGCACAAATGACAGATTCAACATCACTAAATCTGCAATTAACGAATACGAGAGTGGCGGATAAAAATTGATTAGAAATCTGGTAATTAATTGCTAACAAAGAAAATTGATTAGAGGCGTCCGTCAGAGAGGCAACCTGTCGATCGACGAAAGAAAGCATCTGCCATTTGGGAACCTGATAGGGATACTGAGTCCGGCGACGAGCCCGCCAGTGGCTATTCGAATCGCCATAATTTTAGATGATTGGAAGATTTCTGTAGGTAGATGAGCAAGCTAAATGTGGGATACATAGTAATGAATTGATGGTAATGAGAAAAATGAATTTGAAGAAATGAAAAACTAACAAAAGTAAACCACATCAATGAACCACTCCCCGAGTTAAAAACTGTATCTCAATGTCTTGACCACTAGCATTCTGCAAACCATACCTCCATAGCAAAAATTGAGCAAGAGATAATGGTGAGAATCCAAACCCGCAGAGTCCAGGACGCTTCGAATTGCGAGGGAGCATCGACGGACAAGCAATCGGCAACGACGCGACGGGGGGCACTAGCGACTTCTTGATGGATGAAGATCTTAGGCGGGACATGGATGGTGTGGATCTGACAATGGAGGTATGAAGATCTGACGATGAAGGTGTGAATTTGGCGATGGAGGTGCGAAGATCTGACATGCGAATCCGACGCCTCCTTTAGTTCGGTTAGGTGGTGGAGGATCTTGAGCAACGCGACTAACTGCGCAAGGATGATCGACTTCTCGATGAAGGCTAGAAGACTCGTGGTCGGAAGAGAAGTGTTTTCGTGTGAGAGAGAGAATTGAGAAAGAGAGGCCGCTGCGTGAGAGAGAGAAATGAGATGAGAGAGGATATAAAATATATAAGTTGGGCTTATGGTTTATTCAAAAGCTCAATTATTAAATCAGAAATTAGTGAGAGACTATTAGCGGATACGGTCCGCTGGTAAAAACAATGTTTTCTATTTATTTTATTTATTAATTTAATTACCGAATGAATATTTCCGGCAGATAATGTCTGTTGATATTACCAGCGGACATAAACCGTCGGTAAAAATAACTTTGTTCTTTATTTAATTTAATTTCACCAACGGATAAAGTCCGCCGGTAATATAGGCGAACAAATATCCACTGGTTAAAGTAATTTTTTTACTTATTCAATTTATAGAATTAATTTTATCGATGGAATTTGTCCGCCGATAATACCGACGATAGTATATCCGCCGGTAAATCTGACGGTGATTTTGGCGCGTACACACGGCGCCAAAATTCATCGGAGATCCGCCAGTAAATTTACCAACAGATAGCCCGCCGGTTATACGCCGATATCTAACGATGGACAATTATCCGCCGGTAAACGTGTATTTTTTGTAGTGACCAGTGTGTGTATGTATGCAGATAACCTCTGAATAATAAATATATATAAGACATAGTTGAAATTAGAATACTTAATTATTTTGAGAATAAAAAAATAATTTTAATTATTTGTTCGTGAAAATTTATAATTGAAGACATCTTTTTACTTGATGAATGAAACATTGGGTTCACATCCCATGAGGGGTAATGCAATTAATTTTATCGTGAATGCAATGACTTTATATGTTTAATGCAACATTATAAAAAATGTAGTTTTTTCATGATAATCAATTACTATATTATTTATATATGGAGAGGTTCAAATGAAAACCCTTCTTATCGTGAAAACATGATAATCATTTTCAACCCTTAGATTACGAAGATCTATAGTAGATGCATCCTTGATGGATTAATGCAGGTTCTAGGTTTGAATCCCAAAGGCAATGAAATTTTCATATCTTTTTAGTGTAGTTAAACTAATGATGAATGCAATAACTTTATAAGTTCAGTGCAGCGTTTTGACGTAAACATAATAAGAGGTGTTTTATTTTAACCTACCCCTATATATAGTGTGAATTACACATGTACAAACTTATAATATCCATGAATCTGAGATAAACAACACGAATTAATTTTTCGTGGTTGTTCATTTGTTAATTTATTTGTTCATCTAGGGTTTATAAATTTCTGTGCGTTTGTACATGTATTCTTATTTCTCGTTGAAATTACATTGTTCTTGAGAATATGAATATACACCGATTAACTTATAAAGTCATTGCATTTGTAGCATAAATTAACTACACTAAAAAAATAGAATATCCGCTCTTATGAAATTTGATCTCAAGTAATGCATTCATTCAGCAAGATGATGCATTCACCATAGATTTTTGAACGAAGGACTGGAAATAATTCTCTTATTTTCACAATAACTAAATGTCTATTTTAAAATAAAAATGACGAACCAGGAATTTTCTGTGAAACATGTATCATTGTGAATATATATAGATTCAAAAATTAGAACTATTACCTCTTCTGAGATTCAAACCAAAAAACCACAAATTTATTCAATAAAATAATAACTATCTATTATATATATGTATAATTTAAGAACTACAAATTATTCCTAATTATTAATTAAAATTAATTTTTATTTTAGCCAACCCCACATATTTCACCAAAAAGAGGGTTCTTTGACCTCTTCCTATATATATAATCTTCACTCTTCAAATTAGAAAGATAAAACTTAGTCGTGCACCACTCAATTAATTAATATACGATTAGAAAGATAAAACTTAGTGGTGCACCACTCAATTATTTAATATACGATCAACTAACTCATTCATGGAATATTGGAAGTTACGTGAGATGCGAGATGCGTTACGCGTTGATGAGCCAAATCTTGGTCCGAATTTAGTTAGGTAATAATGTATCGATTATTTTTTTTTGAATCAGATGTATCGATTATTTGTTGCAATATAATTAAGGAAATCAATGTTTAAACCGACTCAACGACAACGGGTCACCTTCCACCCACCCCTGTCTAATTTTTCACACCCACTCAAAGAATTGTCAATTCTTCAAAATTAAGAAGAAAAGGGAATCATGAATGAAAGAAGCCTTCCGCCCTCACTCTTAATCATTTCGCAGCTTATAATTATGATCTAATTTGTTATAGTCAACCGATCTAATTTGTTATAGTCAACCGTGATGGAGGAGGCCAACATTGGCTTTGGGGTTAGTGTAAGTGTAGAAAGTATCCCACCTTAGAATTAATGTTAGTAATGATTAAAAAATGTAAGAAAAAAGTGATAGGTCATGTGATAGAAATGATATATAAATTGATATAATAAAGATAATATGTTATGACGTATCAATCTTAGTTTTGATAGAATAGTTAGTGGTATAAATAGGGTATTAATATTGTGATACTATAATTCCTTTGCACTGTTGAAATAGTAGCGAAACGAAAGAAAAGTGGCAGAGAATAAAAGTGAAAGGAAGAAATGAGAAATTTTATGTATATTCACATTACAGAGAAGTTACAGAGATACAATATTAATCCCTATTTATACCACTAACTATTTTGTTAATCTAACTAATAGGCAGCTTAGACTTGAGTGGACTTAGCCTTTGCTCTGTGCTACACTTATAAAAGTTCATTCACTTAACTGGAAACCAATGTTCTAAAAATCGGATCGGTGAGCGAACCGACAAAGCTATCGGTTTATGGTTCAATCGGTCGGATCGGGCAAACCACTGGTCGGACCGGAATACTGTATATATATATATATATATATTTATATTATTTAAATTTAGTGAATGATAAAATATAATTAACTATATATTACACAAAAAATTTAATATATATATATATATATATTATAATTAATATTAAAATTTAATAAATCACAAATATAAATAAATTTTAGTAAATTAAAAAATACAATTAAATATATATTAAATAAAAAAATATTATAATTAATAGTTACTTTATACATTAATCAGATAGCCTTTTAGTTTTATAATTTTACTAGTATACATGAAATGTTTATCAATTTTGAGTTTGTGCTTTATTACTTTTTGATAGAATTGTTTGCAGTTAAACACATCGCGTTTCATGTGCGTTTTTTAAGTTAATAATTAATTTTTGCATATAATTTTAATATATACTACAATTTCTCAAGAGTTAAAAGTATTAACTAATGAAGTTGACAAAAAAAAGTAGATAAAAATAATCACGTGTTTAGTAAAAATTATGAGATATTGCTCCTTAATATCAAACACAAATTAATAAGTAGTGTAGATAAAAAAATTCGATATTTGATGTATAGGAATATTTAAAGTTCATAAAATATCGTAATAGTGATTGTAGTCTAACGGATAAGGTACAACACATCTTATCATTGGTCAAGGGATCAAATCCCATTAAGCCCAAATTAAAATCAGTTTTGAGAAATGTTTTAAAAAATTAAAAAATCGGTTTAACCGGTCACCGATTTTCGGTCGAACCGGCCGTTTTTTCCGGTTCACACTGGTTCAATAGCTTGGTGGTTTTATGACCAAATCGTACCGGACATCACACCAGTTCGCGGCCGAACCGGTCGAACCGGCCGGTCCGGACCGGTTTTTAAAACACTGCTCATAACGTTATTTAGTACTGATAAAAATAACTGCATATCAAAATAATGATCCTTTAATGAAAAATAACTAATTGAAGCACCATAAAATTCTCATTAGCAAGATATTTTATATTCAAATCTCGTTTGTGTGCGGTATAATATATTTATCATATTATGATAGTATAGTAATTCTGCCCACATGCAATATAGTATTTTAATTATAGAGGTGCACTCCTATACGCGCGCGCGCACAGTGAGCGCAGGTCAAACCTGACCCGGATCCGGGTTTGACCCGCCACGATCCGACCCATTTTTTTAAAAAAATTACGGTCTTTGGTTTTGTTCTATTTAACTTTTGTTGGAACAATTCTAAAAACATGATTTGGCGCGGTGATTGAGCCTTGCCTTAATAAATTTGTTGACCAGGGTTCAAGTCCCGTTAGCAGCAGACCATTTTTGTTTGCTTTTATTACTTCGAACTTTTCTGTATTTTTTTTCCTTTTTTAATCTTTTTATTTTTATTTTTTAGCCAGCTATTTTTTCTTTTCAATTTCAATTTTTCTTATTTTTTCTTATAACACTACAAAATTTAAAATTCAATGGATGAGGTGATGATTTTGGCTTTATTAATTTATTAAATTTCTTTTGGTTATAACACTATAAAGTTGATGAGACGGTGTTGGAGGAATATAATAAAAACTAATTTTTATTCATTTGAATAATAATTTTTAATTTTAATATATATTATAATAAAAGAGTAATTTTTATAAGAATAGTAACTTTCATTTACAAAAAAATAACTTTCATTTAGAAGAAGATTAACTTTTATTTACAAGAAGAATAACTTTCATTCACATGAATAGTCACTTTTATTCGAAAGAACAATATTTTTTATTTTAAATAAAGTTTCACTTTTCTTTGAAACGTATAAATATTAATTTTCATTCATAACAAGAGTAACTTTCATTCATAATAAGAGTAACTTTCGTTTAGAAGAAGTTTAACTTTCATTTAGAAGAATAGTAATTTTCATTAAATTTACTTAATTTTTAAAATTCACATGCTAATTAAATACATACATATATATATATATATATATATATATATATATATATCATTTAAAAAAAGAAAAAGCAAAGAAAAAAGAAGCAACACAAAAAAAAGAAAATAATTCAAAAAAAGAAAAATTGAAATAAATGATTTTGTACATTAGAACAATAACTTTTGTACATTAGAAAAATAATAACTTTTATTCAAAATAACAATAACTTTTACTTACAAGAACACTAACTTTTATTTATCAGAACAATAACTTTATTTTATTAAAATAATAATTTTTGTACATTAGAACAATGACTTTATCATAAGAACGATAACTTTTATTACTTAGAATAATAATTTTTATTCAAAATAATAATAACTTTTATTTATTAAAAATGATAACTTTTATTTATTAGAATAATAAATTTTATTTAAAAAATAATAATTTTTAAAGTCCATCAAATTTACATGCAAATAAATTTCATTAAATTTTAAAATTCACATTCTAATCAATTTCTATATATATATATATCATTTTAAAAAAGTAAAGGAAAAAAACGTAAAAAGAAACGAAAAGAAACTGAAAAAACAAAAAGAAAACGAAAAAAACAAAAAAACAAAAAAAAAAACAAACAGAAAACGACAAAAAATAAAAAATGTGCCAAGTAGGTGTCAAACTCATTACCCTCTCTAGATGTCTTAACACAGCTTCTACCACTAGGCTAAGGGGTTCCTTTCCACATAAGTCAAGACAGTTTTTAATATTTTGTGTTTCTGTTCTGGGTAGGATACGTGTCAAAGGATATGTGCACTTGGTATGCGCGGCCGCACAGAAATTTTGCCTTAATTATATGATAAATACTACATGTAATTCTAAAATATAAAAATAATTATCTGATTCCATGTCAAATTTTCACAAACAATAATATATCAACATCTGGTGAGAGATTCAATTAAAACCAAGTAACTTCAAGTGAAATATTTTCTATTGTAAGACTATATATAATAAATTCTATGTTAGATATACATATATTTCTACGGTCATAACATAATATTGGTTACTCTTGCTAATGAGGTCTAATTTAAATAGTAAAACTGAGAGACTAAAAGTCATGTCTTTAGTAAAACTTTTGTTTTCGTTAGAAATTACTTGTGCAGTAAATAGATTATGTAAATTATACTGTTCCAAATTTTTATTTATATTACCTTTTTTGATCGGATGGACATGATATAAACCTTTTTATATATTTCTTTCTATATACATTTTTTTTTTAATTTAGGGGATGAGAAATGATGAGTTTCAATCTTAGACTTGATTGTTACACATAAACAGTCTTACTTTTGGTATATTCAAAACGACTCCTATATAATATCTATATACATTACTAAATGTAATATATTAACGTAAAACACCGTTTAGAGATAGATATTATATAAGGATGTCAGTGCAGCCCGAACCCGCTGGGCTGGCCGACTAGCCCGCTAATTTTAGAAGGTTAGGGTTGAGAATTTATAGCCCGATAAGACTCTGGCCCGATTAGCCCGCACCCGATTAACCCGAACCCGATTAGCCCATAACCCGAAACCCGATGGGCTGGCCCGCTGGG